>CM057171.1:3763241-3775011 GCA_029962745.1 Echinometra lucunter
CTCCCCCTCTCTCTCCCCCTGTCTCTACTCTCTCATTCATGTGGGTTCAAGTTATATACATAGATGTTTTTTTAAACTACAGTATGTAGGAGTGGGGGAAAAATATTGCCCATATTGCCCATATTGCCCATTTGAGGTAGGAAATGTGATAAATTTCGCCCGTAAGAAAATTCTGTATTGCTATGGGTTATTTACACAGATTGACATAGTAAAAAAGTAAAATGTTTACTCATTTATATACATTTCCCTCTTTTGTTGCTGTTTGCTCCAATACCTGTAGTTTATATGCTTTGTTGTATGTCAGTCATGTATTGTTTTTTTATCCTGCAGCGCCCTCATTGAAAGCAGTTTTTAACTGAAGAGGCTACCCTACTTAAATAAAAATGTAAATAAAATAAATAAATAAATACATACCTGGCTTGGAGAATGTGACTGTGGAATCTACCCAGCCCCAGCCTCTGAATCATCTAACCTCCCCATCCTCCCATCATCAGAAACCTGCAGATGGATCAGTAAGTGACCTTTGACCTTCAAAAACGTAGGTGGTTATTTATAGTTTATTGGTTATTGGTTATTCAGTTCAATTCAATTCAATTCAATTCAATTCAATTCAATTCAATTCAATTCAATTCAATTCAAATTCATGGTTTATTTTGCAAAAAGCAGACATGGCAAAATACAAACAAAAAATGCACATGCTGCACAGCCAGAGGGCTGAAATGTATGTAGTAATAAATTAAGTAGAGTATGTGAAAATAGAACAAATCAGCGGTACACAAACATTTAAGAAATTAAATAGTTACAAAGTTTAAAAGGTTAAAAAGCTGGCCTGGTTACAAAAATACAATTTTGAAACTATACAAGATGAAACTGACATTGAGATTAACAAATGGGTTATAAAGGTCATTGATGATTAAGAAGGTGAATGAAATAGGGTATTGCACTTTGTTTGAAACGGGAGGTCTTACATTTATATTGGCTAAACTTTTGCATATTTCGTAAAATCATACCAGAATATTTTCGTTCAGGAATCCAGCCTGTACAGTGTGGGTTTTTTGTTAGAGATTCAGCAAAATCAAGAGATATTTTTTCTCGCCTTATTTCCAATCGTTCAAGTTGGCATCTTTTGACAACATCTTCATAATCTATATAACTTTTACCTAAAATAATTTTACATACTCTTTTCTTGATTCTTTCTAAACTTCAACTTTGTTCTACAGTAAGATCTCCATTAAAAACAGGTGCACATACTCTAAAACAGGACGTATATACCAAACATATATTTGAATTAAGTCTAGAATGGGTAATTTGTAATGCTTGACCATTCTAAACCTATTTCTGTAATTCTACATCCTATACCTAGTCACTGGAATATGATATCTACTTCATTATATAGGGGGCTTTCTTTCTTTTTTCACTCACGCCCCATCACCCCCTGGCTACGCGCCTGCCGGTCGCAGAGAGCTGATAAACGGGGGGGGGGGGGGGCATATATTTTTTTTTTGCGTGTGTCGTAAAAACCATAGTAGGGGAGTAGGGGACGCATAATTTCTTTTTTTGCGTGTGTCGTATAAACCATAGTAGGGGAGTAGGCGTATCCTATTATCCTATTACAGGTTTAAAAATTTCGCGACAAGCCAAAAAAAAAAAAAAGGTAAAAAATGGGCTGAAAAACACAAATTTTGGGTTGGGGGCAAGGTCCGCTCGCCTCCCCCCCCCCCCCGGGAATCCGCGCCTGGTGTCCACCTTGTAATGACAGTGACCCCCCCCCCCCCCCCCTCATGGGTTGGTTCTCTTTGCAGAATATGAATCAATGAATACATATATTTACATTCATACATTAATATGCTCTTAATTTAAGTAGTAGTTTAGTTGATATAGGATAACATAAAAAACAAAAACAAAAAAGATGGCGTTGCATTGTTATCACTCTCATCTGATTGCATGTGTATAGACAACTCAAAACAAAAGATAATGCTAGAGCAGGGGCGTAGATAGGGGGCCGGGGGCACGTGCCCCCCATGAATTTTGTGTGCCCCCCACAAAAATCATGAGGTAGGAAAAAAAAACAATCTGAAAAATAAAGCCCAAGTATCTCACTACCAGCAGGCAAAAAAAAAAAGCAATAGCGAAATGAGCCAGAAAGGCAAAAAATGTAGAATTTTGTAAGTGAGGATTTCAAAATTGTCTTGCTTGCTTCGCTCGCTCTTGATAGAAGCAGGATGGTTCGGTTCGAGACAGCATGGATCAGCGAGGTATATCCTATTTGGTACAGTGGTGACCAAATAGATCTATACCATTAAAAAAATTATAGGTCTAAACTGTATTTTGACGACAAAATAAAAAAGTGGTTATTTTGGCTCACTCGCTTGCAAAATAGAAAATATTATGTGTGTGGGGGTGGGGGGGGAGTGCGTGTGTTTGCGTTTATGTATGTGCCCAAAAAATATTTTGGTTTCCCCCTACAAAATTTCAAAGCCCCCCGGTGCCCCCCTCCCCTACTGAAAAAAATCCTAACTACGCCAGTGTGCAAGAGTCGCTAGGTTTGAAGAGAGAGAGAGAGAGAGAGAGAGAGAGAGAGAGAGAGAGAAAGCAGTGTCTATGAGTATGTGGTGGTGCTATGTCAGGAGACAAGGTACCACCACACACTCACACACACTGCCATCTCTCTCATTCTCTCTCTCTCTCTCTCTGACAAACCAAACAAGTGCAAGATAGCTGACGAATGATAGAGGCTGAAAGTTTCTTAAACCGAGAGTCTCCCGTGTCCTTGCGTCATCACTAATTGTTAGGAGACACGGCCGTACAACATGGGGGGGACAGGGGCAGTTGCCAGCTAGAAATTTTCAAAGCCCCGCGTTTTTCTATTTTTCCCCTTATCTTATTGAGAATTTCCCCAAATTTCCCCCAAATGTGCACCAGCTCGTTCAATATCAATTCTGAAAATGCAAAAGCTCCGCTCAGTCGCTTCCGTGTTCCCTCAACATTGAATATACTCTTGCCCCCCTAGGAAAGAATTCCTGCTTACAGCCTTGTTAGGAGATGTAATTGCACTGTGACTGCTCTACACACAGGTAACTAGAAAAGAGTGGCATCAATGTCACCATGATCATCATTTATATAAAATAATCAGAATATTTACAAATGATACTGAATAATACTACATACTATTACCTATAATACGGAAAATGCTAACAGGTACCATTGGAAATAATTCTGAAAATAGTACGAATAATAATAAAAAATAACGATAAACATTGTAATAACACCAATAAAACTAATGTAATAACACCAGTAAAACTAACAATATCAAGTATTAATAATACTGATAATAATACAGTTACAAAATAAGACTGGTAACAACATAATGAGTAAAACAAATCAATTGTTACCAATCTCATCTGATTGCATGTGTATAGACCAATTTCACGGCCGGTTTATGTATTTGGCCCTCTATCGGCGACGCCATTGCTGCTGTGGGCAAGCGCGCTGACCGCGATTGGCTCTTTGTACAAAATGAATGCAAGATATGAGATATGCCCCGATATTGTTCCATTTACTTTATTCTAGATCAATAAAATAAAGCATGGATACATGGGTAGATGAGGTAAGACAATGGTCATATCTGACGGATGAAGGTATGATGTATTTTTGTAATTTCGATGGTTTTTCAACTTAGTTTTGTCAGTAAAAGTTCGATTGCAGCATAGAAGCCGTAGTAAACGGGAGCCCTAAATCTTACCCTGTTTACAAAGTCAAGTTTTCACTCATTAAACTTTACGCCAAAGTACATAATGATAATGTTTCTTGACTTAAAAGTCCCTTCTGTTGATGTTTTTAGCCACTGGCGACGAATTCCTTCACACTGCTTACGGAAAACTGTGTAGGGAGTACGGCTTCTCACACAAACAGGCTTCATGAGTCAAAAGCGAGTGAATTTCGCACTCAGTTAGCTTCCAATTTTTAAACTTTCTCTAATCCTTGTGGCATTTGAGCACCTGCACAGCTGCGACCTGAACTTCCCTGATAATTTCTCATTGCAAATATTAAAATAAATCTGCATATAATGGTCAAAATAGACAAAAAATCGAACGAATGTACATAACGCGCCATTGACTTGTGTACTATAAAAGTTGGAGCGCCCACCCCAGTATGTCGAACCGTGCCGAACAGTCTGCTGCCCTCTTGCGTTGTGAAATTGGTCTATAGACAAGTCAGTGTGTTTACATCTCAAAACAAAAGATGGCGCAAGAGTGGCTCGCTCTGAGTTGCAATCAATCTCTGTCATTCATCAGTTAAGTATTTTCAGGTGTATTACCTCTCCAATTCTTGATGATATAAGCAAATAAAAACATTTCAAGGGGGGGGGGGGGGGGAGCACTGATTCGGCCATCTTGGATCCACCCCTGAAACACAATGAGCCAAAACTAGAACCTTCGGAATGCACTTAAAAAGTTAAGTTTTCCAAGGTTTTTAGTTTTAGTATACAAAGTTTGTGAATATTCAATGAACGTTGAAAAGAATGGGTTTTCGTGATGAAAGAATCAAGACTGCTTCACTAATGTATTCAAATTTATGTATGTTTCTCTCAAAAACCCTTATACCAACATTCAGTTTGCATACATTAGTTGTTACTATGTCGGGCAACGAAAATTTTTGTTCAACAACTTTCAGTGGCGGCGATTTCATGTAGCGAGTGGGGGGAGGGGGGGGGGGGGTTGGGACAGAAAAACCGAAGGTCATCGCCGAAAATCTGTTTGGAGAAGTGGAAGGGGGAACGATCGTTTAAAGTGCGAGCGAGCGAAATGAGCGAATTAAAACTATAACGGCAAAAGATACTGAAAGAAGCCTCATTTTGCCATCAAAATACACTCTAGGCCTAAGTGGTCCACCGAAATTTGGTTACTCAAAACACTATATTAAGATTTAAAAATCGAAGGGAACGATCGATCCCCCCACAAATAATCGAAGGGGGGACACGTCCCCCTCCCACCCCCCCCCCCTCCCCTCCCAGGGATCGCCGCCTTCGACAACTATGCATAAAATTAGTTAATCGGTCTATTCCCACCACGTCACAGCTCATACCCCGCAAAAACTCGTCATCACCTTCGTCTCAGAGAGAATGCGGCCTTCAGGGTTTGCATGTTTGGTACCTAAGTGCATCATACATGAGAGCAACTCCGGAGGAAGATCGGGGCGAGGATTGACTCTGTTTCATTTGTTGGCTGTTAGATGAAATGACTGAACTTGTAAAATGAGGTAAAGTATGCAAATTTTCTGTGATATACTTAAGTTGATAACAGGAGAGTATCCTTATCATTCGGATTTGGTATTTGGGTAATACTTGACATTGCTTAAGATGTTCACACCCCGCTATCCAACCCTAATTAACCATTGCCGGTATGTGTTCGTATAGGGATTCGTACGCGATGCATTTTGCCTGGAAGAGGAGAAGGTGGAGAGGAGCTGCACGAATTTCATCTCGGGGAGCTCGGCGGTCATCACAACATGCGGAGCGCACCGATAGTCACAGTGGGTACAGAGATAATAATGGATCAGATGTGACTGTGATGTGAATGAAGAGTAGCAGTGATGGATCTTGTGTACACTTATAGTATTTTGAAAAATTTTCAGTAAATTTTAGTCTTGAAAAAAAAAATTGGGGGGGGGGGGGGAGGGGCACAAGGAACAATTGTCTATGTAAATCCCAAACAGGGTGATGATTTTTCTGTACAAAAAATACACAAGAAATAGTTTGACCTGTTTCATACTGAGCTGCATGTCAAAACCTACAAATTGAGGTACCGACAACCTTTCAGTTGTAAGTAATATGAAAGTTATAGCTATAAAAAAAACTCTTTGTTATGTACTATAAATCCCATTGAAGCACTTCTCATCTGTTTGTGTGAATTGGTCTATGGGGGGGGGGGGACATTTGCTCCACTGCCCCATGCGAATGGCCATGGTGCTACCTACTAGTAATTGTTGGAAAGCCCCTATTCCCCTTGAGGATTTTTTAACTTGATGGAGTGATGTGACTGTTCTAGACAGTGTACCTTCTGATTGATAGATAGGCCTACATACATTTTCGAGAGATTAATGCTGTTCTTGGCTTTCATTTATAAGAAATTTTTCTCTCTGTAAGTATGTATCTCCTGTAGCGATATCATTCTTGTCATTACAGGAATTTGAATTTAATCAGAGATGATTGCTGTAGAGAAGTTTCAGTTGATTGGATGGGCTACACTTGCACAAGCAGGTCGAGGACTGATCAAAAATGTGATTCATGGTGAGCTGAGAAGAGCTTTATCATCAGGTCTTGATAGTATTGGCTGCATGTAAGTATCCTTTAAAGTTAAGAAGTGGTTACAACAAGGGTTGAAAAAAGGGATGTTATGAGAACATACAATAGATTTGATAATTTCTTCTTTATCCAAAATTTCTTCTTTATCCAAAATATGTTTAGCTGGATCTGACTTGAGAATGATGGTTACCTAATAATGGATTTGGAAGAGTTACTTATTAGAGTTTCATTAATAATGTTGATGGTAAATATATTCAGGTAATGATGATGATGATGCTATTACTGAAAGTGATGGTGATGGTGGTGGTGGTGATGATGACCATGAGGATAAGTGGTTATGGTGATGGAAGTAGTAATGTTGAAAAAGTTTGTAAAAAGTGGATACAACAATGGTTACTCATGATGTTTGTGAGGATAGTGGTCATGACAGTGGTAACAATGATGGTGGTCATGGTGGTGATGATGATGGTGATGATGATCCTACTGTTGCTGATGATGTTTGTGAGGAGAGTGGTCATGACAGTGGTAACGATGGTGGTCATGGTGATGATGGTGATATGGTAATGATGCCACTGCTGATGATGTGGGTGAGGAGAGTGGTCATGGCAGTGGTAACAATGATGGTGGTCATGGAGATGGTGGAGATGATGACACTTCTCATGATGTTTGTGAGGAGAGTGGTCATGACAGTGGTAACAATCATGGTGGTCATGGTGGTCATGATGTAGATGATGATACCACTGCTCGTGATGATGTTTGTTAGGATTGTGGTTAGAGATGGGGGGTAACAATGATGGTGGTCATGGTAGTGATGGTGATGGTAATCATGATTATGGTGGCACTGCCTTTGATATTTGTGATGGTTGTTGATAGTGTTAGAGTTAATGATTGGAAATGAAGATGTGTATGATTGATCGAAAACAGTGAATAAAACTGAACTGAACTGAACTGAATAATGATTGAGGAGAAGCAGGAGGAGTGGAGGAGAAAAGAAGAAGAAGAAGAAGAAGAAGAAGATGATGATGATAACTGTTGAGATAATATGACAGTTCAGTCAAGTTCCTAGTTACCGACATTGTTCAAACACTCTCAGGAAGTGTTTTTTATCCCAGTCTTGGTGTTGATGCTGTTCATTTGTGTTTACTGAAGAAGTGATGTGGGTAGACTTGTTTTCATTGGTTTCATAATGGGAGCATTCGAGCTAATTTGTTAGAAATCATCAATCTGCTGTCTTTACATCCAGAAACTTTGGAGAGCAATTATTTTGTTTTTATTTTTTTTTTTGTAATGAAAATTACAAGCTTTTTAGAGACAGTGAAATTGTGGATTATGATTCTCTATTGGGAATTAGTACATATTTATAAATGAAGCATATTCCAATTTGGGGGATATAACTTATGAGCCAGGGTATCACATGAAAATTCAAAGAGTATTTTGGAAGGGCTGTCTACACAAAATTTGCAAGATTTTTACGTTACTGAAAAGACAGGTACTAATTAACCCTAATACTCCCGGGGTATTTCAAAGCTTGTTATTACGGGGGGGGGGGCATTATGGCCCCCCCTGAGATCTCGGCCATGGGTCGCCCGATTGCCTCAAAAATTTGCACAAGGGTCAAGAATTATGTAATCTACAAAGTTATATATCTAAATTTACGAAAGTCCTTTTTTTTTTTTTAAATTAATTAATTTATGCTAATTTATGTGGGAAATCATAGATTTTGATATTTCTCACTAAATAAAGCCTTAGGAATAGCAATTTTTGGTACAAATGTCTTTCATAACTCCCTCATCAATTCCTGAAAGAAAAAGATAGGTTGTGGTAATTATTTACACTATTTGAAACAATGATGATACTTACTAGAAAAGTATTTACATAAATTGGAAAAGCTCCTGATTTTGTCCATAAGGTTATACACAGTCATATAGAGAAATAGCGAAATTTCAGTGACATGTGTTCGGTAAACGTAATCTGACACCCGCATGGTAGGTCCGATCGCCATAAATTTGATATTAAAATGTGCGGGAAGGATCAGAGAAAAAAGTCATGAAATTTTGTTTCGAAATTTTGAGGTGTTAGGAAGCACCGACAAAAATTCGACAGGGGGGCTATAATGCCCCCCCCCCCGGAGTATTAGGGTTAAACAAGACCCCTGAAATTTTGCAGAAAATGACTCTGAAGATACTTCAAAGATTAGGAATATAGTCATGTATGTGAATTATATCTTGCAGTATAAATGTGGCTGTGTACATTTTATTTGCAGTTTACATAAATGAAAGAATCTTGTCTTTGCCCTTATTGCAGACCTCTAATACATCCAAAACCTCAATATAAGGGGCTGATGCATTTTACCCCAGTGCATGGGAGAAACCAAAAGCTGGAGAAGGTGAAGATGGAAAACAGAATATCTCTCCTTTTTCCTGTTTCTGTCAGGATGGGCTGGCAAAACACTAGTGAGTATATAAACAATAAGATATGGTGATCTGAAGTAACTTTAGGAAGCATTTTGTGGTTGTATTCTGACATTTCACAAAATGCTTTAAGATCACCCCTGTGTAAATCGATGTCAACAAAGAACACAACCTCCAACATCGCGAGTTCACCTACACCCAGTAGTCTCGGCCAGAGGCGTAGAGTGGTACAGCATTGCACTCTCGCACGTACTCTACTTGTGCTCCGATACCAATGGGTTTAGGTCAACTTACATTGTTGAAGGTCATCTATTGAAATTGAAATTAATCATCCAGCAAAATCAACAACAAGGTAGGGGGTCTCATATCACTCAAAAGTCTTTTTTTTTTTTTTTTTTTTAGTTTGAAAAATAGAGTTTTGTTTCTAATATCACAGTTAAATCTGTTGGCCTACTGGCCAACTTGGAAGATAGTCTGCAGGGCTAACCGGGCATGAGAAAAGGTGATTTGGTGGCATAATATTTCTTTGTTGGAATCTACAGAGGGACCCATCACAAAGCATTTTGTAAAATGTAATATAACCATTAAATGCTTCTTACAGCTTATCTGAAATAGGAGAAAGCCAGGATTGTAAAATAGAGGGAGGAGAAGCAATTTTTTCTTGTCTTGAATCTTATACTGGCTTGAGAAGGAGGTTGATGCCAGTTGGACAATTTTTAGACACCATTTCTTTTTTTCTCTTTGTTGTCGCTTCTACAGATACGACAATCTCCAGCTGGAATGAAAATAATGAAATTAATATGAGGTGAGTATTTTCTTTTGCAGCTGACATGGACAAGGAAAACATGTAATACAATACAACAAATTCTTATATATTATAAGTTATAATTAAATTAAATGAAATATTACTGCATGGCGATTCTTGACTCAAATTTTTGTAATATGAAGATTATCCTATACAGAATCAGTTTTCATTACTTTTCGGTGTCCATTGTGATATAGACTTTACATATTTATGAATCTTTCCTAAAGCTATTGATAAGTGAAATAATCTCAAAAGAAAATACATTTCAATTCAATTCAGTTAGGTTTATTTACACATATCCCAGCAAAAGTCTGAAGACTCAAAATCTGAGTTCATATAGTTTAATTATGAGAGAACATAGTGCAACCCTCTTGTAGAACTGGAATTGTGTCCAGTTGGTATGATTTCTCTGTGGCTGTAATCAGGGACTGCTCTACAGGGATGGGGGGGGGGGGATGGAGACTCAAAATCTGAGTTCATATAGTTTAATTATGAGAGGATATAGTGCAACCCTCTTGTAGAACTGGAATTGTGTCCAGTTGGTATGATTTCTCTGTGGCTCTAATCAGGGACTGCTCTACAGGGATGGGGGGGGGGGGGGGGGATGAAGACTCAAAATCTGAGTTCATATAGTTTAATTATGAGAGGATATAGTGCAACCCTCTTGTAGAACTGGAATTGTGTCCAGTTGGTATGATTTCTCTGTGGCTCTAATCAGGGACTGCTCTACAGGGATGGGGGGGGGGGGATGAAGACTCAAAATCTGAGTTCATATAGTTTAATTATGAGAGAACATAGTGCAACCCTCTTGTAGAACTGGAATTGTGTCCAGTTGGTATGATTTCTCTGTGGCTCTAATCAGGGACTGCTCTACAGGGATGGGGGGGGGGGGGATGAAGACTCAAAATCTGAGTTCATATAGTTTAATTATGAGAGGACATAGTGCAACCCTCATGTAGAACTGGAATTGTGTCCAGTTGGTATGATTTCTCTGTGGCTCTAATCAGGGACTGCTCTACAGGGATGGGGGGGGGGGGGATGAAGACTCAAAATCTGAGTTCATATAGTTTAATTATGAGAGGACATAGTGCAACCCTCATGTAGAACTGGAATTGTGTCCAGTTGGTATGATTTCTCTGTGGCTCTAATCAGGGACTGCTCTACAGGGATGGGGGGGGGGGGATGAAGACTCAAAATCTGAGTTCATATAGTTTAATTATGAGAGGACATAGTGCAACCCTCATGTAGAACTGGAATTGTGTCCAGTTGGTATGATTTCTCTGTGGCTCTAATCAGGGACTGCTCTACAGGGATGGGGGGGGGGGGATGAAGACTCAAAATCTGAGTTCATATAGTTTAATTATGAGAGGACATAGTGCAACCCTCATGTAGAACTGGAATTGTGTCCAGTTGGTATGATTTCTCTGTGGCTCTAATCAGGGACTGCTCTACAGGGATGGGGGGGGGGGGGGATGAAGACTCAAAATCTGAGTTCATATAGTTTAATTATGAGAGGACATAGTGCAACCCTCATGTAGAACTGGAATTGTGTCCAGTTGGTATGATTTCTCTGTGGCTCTAATCAGGGACTGCTCTACAGGGATGGGGGGGGGGGGGGATGAAGACTCAAAATCTGAGTTCATATAGTTTAATTATGAGAGGACATAGTGCAACCCTCTTGTAGAACTGGAATTGTGTCCAGTTGGTATGATTTCTCTGTGGCTCTAATCAGGGACTGCTCTACAGGGATGGGGGGGGGGATGACAGCCTCTCATGATTTTCAAGTGATCAAAACTTAAAGAGGAAAAAAAGAAATAATAGGAAGCAGAAGAAAGAAGAATATGGGGAAATAGAGGGCTGTGTCATGAAACTATATAATATACCTGTAATACCAGATTTGTTCACTTCAAATGTAAATAAACGCACCTATCTGCCATCTTGCCCCCTATCAAAATACTGTGGTGCCGCCCCTGGCCCCTATCATGGGTAGGCTTCTTTACTATGGAGAGGATAGTTGGGATATAATTAGAAATGGCAGTCACGTAGTCTGCCTTGCTTTGAAGTCTTGGTCCTGTTCACTTTGGCTTGAAGGCAAAGGATTGCAGTGCCAAGGAAGTTGATGCTTTCTGCTGTAATTATTTCGCTGTTTCTTGTCACAATGACATTGTCACCTTGTCTGGTTAATGCTCGGCACTTCTGTGGCCTCCTTGCTTGCTGATGAGGGGTTCCTACTCCTGTTAGAGAGCAAAA
>CM057171.1:3775511-3851566 GCA_029962745.1 Echinometra lucunter
TCACTTTCATTGAAAATGTTACCATACAAATATGTTTGTAAAGGTTTACTAGTAACATTGGCGTAAATCCTGGGGGATGGGGGATATATCCCCCCCCCCCCCCACATGCACCCACACACTTTTCAAGGAAGGAATGATATTTTAATTAACCAGTTAGTAAACTTTTTGCTAATCTGTCATAAACGACTATCATATTTTAGAATTTTTATTTGAAAATGTGATTAAAAACCAGAAAAGTGGTTATTTTTGGCTTGCTCGCTTCGCTCGCTCGCAAAATAAAAAGCTGAAATGTGTGTAAGAGGGTCCGTACGGGTGGATGAGGGTGTGTGTTTATACTTAAGTGTGGGTTCTACAGAAATAAAATCAGAAGAAAGGTCGATCACCTCCCCCCCCCCCCCCGCTTCCTCAAAGCGGATTTATGCCGGTGGATAGTAATAATGATATTGATAATAATAATCAGATAGATTTATATAGCGCAGTTCCTATATCAATATACTCTACTACGCTGTGATATGTAAATCTATAATATGCCTAGGGATGTAACGGAGCTCCCAACAATGCCACTGCTTAAAAACACTACGATAAAAAACTATTCCGGTTATCAAAAACTTCTGAAAAATTTGAAGTCTTCAACAAAATCATTTGGAGTAACAGATGGGGCTTATTTTCAGCAGCGGGGTAATGAGCCAAAATATTTTTTTTTTTTTTTTTGGGGGGGGGGGGGGGGGCTCAATCTTTGCGAGGAGGAGTGTAGCGACCTAGCCGGGGTACCCCCCCCCCCCTCCCTTCACGATACGGAGCTTTTTCGCCGGATGGGGAGTTTTCCCCCTCCCGCGCGAAGCGCGGAAGCCCCGACGTTTCTTTGAATTGTTCCTTGTCTGCTCCCGCTTTTTTTCCTTCTACTTTTTTCTTTCTTTTTTGTTGGCGTTTTGGAGGGGGTGACCGCCCCCATCGCCCCGACCCCTTGGCTACGCAAATGCTCCCATGGTAAAGGAGTTTTTGCAGTATTGATGGTTTGCAACTCTGTAAAAGAACACTATTTGGCACTACAAACTTAAAGACCATGTCTAGATTTGGTAAATCTAAGAATATTCATTTTCAAAGTATGAATCCATTGTCAGATAAACAGATAAAACCAAGTGTTATATCATAAAACACATTAGTATTGATATTATGCGTGTTTTCTGCCTTGCTATGCATGCTATTTGGGAAATTGTGAATGCGTTACTTAACAACAGAAAGGGAGTCTAGGGAGAAGTAATGAAATCCCCCCCCCCCCCCCCCCTCCAGTACGCCAGTACCCGTCAGGTAATTCAGCTTTCTTAAATAAATCCCTCAACTGCTCCACTTTTACACCAGATTAGTGATCCTTACATAAATTCTTATTTTCCCCATAGCGCTCTTTTCCCTTCTGACAAGTGAGTCCTTGTTACTTCTAATGAATCTCCCTATCCTTATAAGGTATAAGTGCCCGATTTTGACTGCGCATTTTTTTCGTTCTAAAAGTGCATTCTCCTTTACATCTCTGATAAGTTCCCTCTTTCCATTTGGGCAGGTTCCCCATTCGAAATCGAATACATGCCCCAATTTACTTTTGATGAATTGCTCCTTTTCCTGGCTAGTAAATTATGTCCCATTCCTCCTGTAAATTCGCTATAAGTGCCCAATAGTGCCCTTTTGTTAGCTGATAAGTTACCACATGTATACCTTTTCCATTCTGGCATTACTCCCTTTTTGAAATTTGGTAAACACTTAGCTTTCTAGTAAGTGCCATTTCACCACCATTAAACCTGACAAGTGCCCCTTTTTATTTCTTATGAGCGTCCAAGTTTATTGTAAGTGCCCCTTTTCGCTTTTGAGTATTGCCATTCCTTTTCGATAAGTGCTTCTTAAATAATAATAATAATAATAATAATAATAATAATAATAATAATAATAATAATAATAATAATAATAATAATAATAATAATAATAATAATATGCAACATTTATATAGCGCTTAATACAAATGTTTCTAAGCGCTGCATATCATTACCCCGGCTTTAGCACGGCTGCCCTGATCAGGCGCTCGAGCATTCAAGGAATTTCTTCCTACCGGGTACCCATTTACTACACCTGGGTGGAGGGTGACAAATGTAGATAAACGTCTTGCCAAAGGACGCGAGTGCAGCGATGGGATTTGAACCCCGGACCCTGTGGTTCAAAGTCCGGAGACTTATCCACTGATCCACAACACCTCTGATGCACGTTCCTTTTTCGTCCTTATTGTGTCATTTCCCCTCTTTTAACTATTCCTTTTCTCATTTGGTAATGTGTATAGCTCCGAAGAATCAGAGAAGTTTCGTTTCATATAGGCCTAATAACAGAATATCTTGCTCTTGATACGACTACAGGGTGAAACCGTGAATGGAGCAGGAGGCCCGCAGGAGGAGGCAAGAGCTGGGGATGCAACGAACAAAACTTTTCTAAGATCGTTCATTGCCCCTAAATTGCAGCAATGGAAATATTTTCATTTTTCCCCAAAGTTCGCTTGCACTTACTTATTACAACTCACGCTGACATATAACCAATGTTGTAACGATAATCATAAATTCTTATTTATTCTCCTTTTCATGTTGAGATTGTACTCTCTATCTTTTCTTGTTTGTAATGACTGCCCCAAAAGGCCACAATAATAACCTCACACATACTGTTTGCTGCATAGTGATCTTTTATTAGCAAGTTTGGAGCATGCGAAAAAGTCATCCGTCATTGTAAAAAAAAAAAAAGAAACAAAGAAAGAAACAAATACGAAGTCTAAGAAAGAAACAAAAAAATAAAATTCGCGCTTAATAAGTATAGAACCTAAAATCTCCCCGTTAAGGAGGGCTGTACGCTGCTTCACTACCATCCTCCAGTTCATCTTTGCGCTTTATCCTTTCATGTTTGCAATGACTGCTGCCACAAGGCCAAAATAATAACCTCAATCATACTGTCTGCGGCATAGAGATTTCTTATTAGCAAGTTTTGGAGCACGCTGGAAAGAAATCAATTACTGAAAAACAAATAAATGAAACAAAAGGGAAAACCCAGACAAAAATGAGCTTCCTGGGTTTTGTACCCAAAATCTTCCCATCAAGCTAGGAGATGCGAGTCAATCACTCTATGCAGAGAGCTATACGCTGCCTCACTACCACCCTCCAGTTTATCCTTTCCTGTTTGAAAATGACTGCGGCCAAAAAAGCCAATAATAACCTCACACATACAGTTTACTACGTCGGCATTTTTTATTAAAAAGTTCGGAGCATGCAAAAATGAAATCAGTTACTAAAAAAAAAATAAGAAGAAGAAACAAAATGGAAAACCAAAACAAAACAGGTGCTTCCTGGGCATCGAACCCTAAATATCCTTGTCGAGGAGATGCGAGCCAATCGCTCTGTACAGAGGGGTACACGTTGCCTCACCGCAATCTTTCAGTTCATCATCACCCTTTATCTTTTCCTGTTAGCAGGTTTGCAATGCATGACTGCCGCAAAAGCCAAAATAATAACTTCACACTGTTTGCTCCATAGAGATTTTTTTTAAACTTTAAGTTGGGGCATTCGAAAACATCCGTAATGAAAAAAAAATCAATGAAACATAAAGAAACAAAACAGGAAAAAATCCAAACTGAAACAAAAATGAATGCTTCATGGGTTTCGAACCCATGAAGCGAAATTTCCACAATGCGAGTCAATCGCTCGAGATGCAGAGGCTAGGGCTACGCTGACCCTCTACCAGCCTCCAGAGTATTTTGGCACCCTTTATTCTTTCCGATTTGTGATGACTTTTCAAATACATCCATTTTGTGCCACTCACGATCTAAAAGAGTGTTTTACATCGACGAGCATACACTTGTATCTCTGTCATTTTAAATGTCTCTTTAAGGGAAAAAAAATGAATTTTCTTTTCTGTACAATCCCAACGTAGCATGTACCTAATAGGTCACATGCATGTTTTTTTTTATTCTTTGGGTTTTTTTTTTTTTTTAGTATTACCGTACATCAATGCTTCAGTGACATACCAAAGATAAATCGGCTTTTGAAGGTGTCTTTTCAAAGTGAAGCTTAAAGACATTGAAACTAGTCTTGAAGACATCTTATTGTTCTGAAAAGTCAATGCACCTGTTCGCTCCAGAGCTTGTCTTCCACAGTCATGACTGAATAGATTTCCAATGTTATTCTAAGCTCTCAGTAACGCCATGTTGTTGCCTTAGTGAAAGGGCTTTGATCAGTCAAGTTTGAGCGGAGTAGTGCTTTAAATTCTTTTTACTCGTACAGTGTTTTCAAAGCACAAAAGGCTGAAGTTGGACTGAAGTGAACCAGAGCTTGATGATAGTGCACTCTTTGTAATTGCCAAATTCCTTACGAAACAGATGGGTAGAGGCTCTGAGTACCTGCTTGACGGAGCAATAATACTTGCATTTTAAGGGGATGATCCTTCTTTCCCCAAATCAAACGAAAGTCCAATATACTATGCATGTAAATGATTTTCACTGTATGTCATAAGCATTTATAGCACATGATCGAAATGTGGTATCGGGCATCACATTAAAAACAGCAGGGGAGAATGATTTGGAATAGAACGAACCGGTGGAGAAAGTGCGATCAAGATTACACAGCTCACACAGCGTAGTACATTTAACAGTTGGACTTTTGTGTTTGAATTTTCTTCGAATTCGACTTGCAGTTGAAAACAAAAAGGCAAGAATAAAATATGAGATTGTGTACATGAATCAACTTATTCATGATTTTTGATAATCTATTGAAGGTGATTGACACTCATGTCCCTTTGATGAGGATCTTAAACAGAAGAAAAAGATTCTCAATGAATTACTCTAGTGAATTTTACATTTTACCATGCATAAATTCGTCCGATGAACGTTGGTATAATTTAGCTTGCATTAATTCATAAGCGAATACCATTTCTGCCAACCATTTGGTAATACAATCCTACTCTTACACGTCACATTTCATAGAGTCTTTAAAAAGTTGAATTGTAGCTTTAAGAAAGCGTAGGCATTTCTAATCACCTCGGGTTAACAATGGATCGTTAGTGGGGTTACGTATTGATACTTTTGTCCTAGACGTCTATAGGCTCTATAGTACAGGAGATTCATTCAGGACCATGCAATAGTGAGTGGATTTCGAGGAAATACAAGAACAAATCTCTATAGCTGGGGCTGTAGTGAAAAAATAGGGAAAGAAGCAGGAGAAAAAAAAACTACAGAGGGAAATGAAAATGGATAAAAATTGAGCAGAGTGAGGTGCGCAACGCATCCTGCGCCACCTAGCTGACTGCCGCCACCTAGCTGACTGCCACCTAGGGGCGGGGCATTATATAGGACAGCGAACTGGCTGAGCAGGTTGCTGGGAAGGGGATGTGGCACTCGTTAACTACCGTCACCTAGTCACTTTTGTTTTTAAGTGAGGTAGCTTTAGAAGCAGCTTGTCTAGTGTACTTCGGATATTTATTTGCACATGAATGTGATTTCATTTATATCAATTCAGACAAGTAATTTGAAGCTTAACCATTCAGTGCTTTGTAAGCAAGCAATTCAATTCAATTTAATTCAATTCACTTTTTATTGTCATGTTTTAAAAAACACAAATATTGTTTTCGGACTCTTTACACTTAAATGCATAACAAGAAAATACATCTATGACATACAGTGTGCACAAATGTGATGCCTATCAAATGCACAATGCAACAAAAAAAAAACAATAACAACAAAAATAGGAAAAGTATCCTAAATGCAATTTTCTCTGCCCAATGAGAATGTTTTGGGGAGCTGGACACAAGTTGTATCGTATAAGGTTTATGATATATTTTGCAGAAAGACGGTAGGCATGTACAGAGGAGACATTAATTCGTTTCCTTTTGGGAGGCCAGCTTTTAGCGTTTCATTAGCCTCAATCATACTTCATGCATGGCTTATCTGTTTTTAAAAGAGCGCCATCTTTCTAATTTTGAAGCGATCGCCCATCTCTCTCTCTCTCTCTTTCCTACACTCCAGTCAGAAATTAGCTGAGATTTTTTATTTCACCATTCAAAAGTGCAATTTGATGCCCCACTCACCAACGACGAGATCGACATATATGCGATTTACATAGATTTACATAATTATTTCTTTATTTTGTATAAAAATGTTGAAAATTATTTATTATATTCTTAGCAGTTAGCAATTGGGTATGGAGGGGGTCTGGCAGTGTCACTCTATAGAAGCGGCGCCAAGGTATTTGGATAGGGGGCAAGATGGCCCATAGGGGAATTTATTGACGTCTCAAATGAACAAATATGGGTAATTGCAAGCCCCACGCCTCTGTTTCCCGGCCCTCTCCTTTCCTCTCCCTCCTCTTTTTTCTTCTTTTTCTTCTCTTTTTCCCCCTTTTTATCACTTGAAAAGTCATAGAGGGGCATTCCCCCCGCCCCTTGTAGCGCCGCCCGTGTGACTCTATAGACAAAAGAAAGTAGGTTCACAAAAGCTCTGCTGCAACTTTGATTCGATAGGGCAATTTCGAAAGAGGGGGGGGGGGATTATGTCTCAGGCATAGATGAAATGTTAGAGAACTAAGTAAAAGAGAGAATTGATGGTTGTATTATAATGCTTTTGAAGTTGCCTCTCCCCAACCGACCAACTTCCTCCCATTTCACTTTCTCTTTGATTTTTTTTTTCTCCTCCAATGTCTCTCTCTTTTTTTTTTCGGGGGGGGGGGAAATGGGGGAACACAAATATATGTGTGATTTTCTTTGCAATGTTTTGACGATGTGGTAGATAACGGTTAGGTGAAGCCCACGGGGGTGGGGGTGATCCCCTCACCGGCCCTCCATAAAAGGTAACAATTATTGTTTTGAGCTATTTATATATAGAACAGTGGGCCCTAGTAGAGATAAAGCTGTCCTCCTAAGTTGTTCACTTGTACAAGTGAAAAAAAAGAACAACCAACAACCCTTACCTGTTACATCCCCATGTTTTTATAAATGTTCTCCTTCCTTCCCTTTTGAAATGTTCCCCTTCCTTCCCTTTTAAATGTTGATTTAACACTTCAAACACAAGTTGTTTATCAGTGTGCATGATCATTAGTCTTTGATATAGCAGTTTCTACACGCGTCTTGAAAATATCCGCGGACGAGATATCCTCACAATATGAGTCTGAACAGAATGAGGAGTGAATGTGAAGACTAGCTCAGAGCTAGCACGCCAGGATAAACGTGATCATGAATGAGAGGTGCCTGGAAAAGAAAGAAAGGGGGAAAAAAGATCTCGAAGGATGCCTGGTTTATAATACAATTTTAAATACTCCGTAAAATTGAGGTTCAAAGAAAAGTATGTCACCTGTATGTAGTCGCGGTGTAAACCAAAATTCAGTTATTATTCGAGGAAAAAACAAACAAAACAAACAAACTAGATTGTATTTTTAGTCTTATCTTTCCCGGTGCAACTTAAGTAAGAGAATCAAAATGAAATAAGGAAAGTTCTATTCATGATTGTGATCTCTTCCAGACATGTCTCAATCAGTCTTGTCCAATACCATGCTCTAGTTCGTCGTATTGATATAAAATTTGTCCTATGTTCATTTTTTATTCAAAAGCAAAAACAAAAAACTTGTATAATGGTCGAGGAACTGAAACTGGAACTGAAAACGTGAAAATAATCACCTTCATGATTTGCGATCGAACAGCAATCTTACTGTCGTGGAGTAAGGGGCGGCGCTACAGGAGGGGGGGGGGGCATGGGGCGAATGCCCCCTATCATATTTCAAGTGATGAAAAAAGGGGGAAAATAAGAAAAAAAAAGGAAAAAATGGAGGAAGAAGAAAGAAGAGGGTGGGAAAAGGGAGGCCCGTGGCTTGCAACTATAATACCCCTATTTGTTCATTTAAAATGTCAATAAATTCACCTATATGTCATTTCTCCCCCCCCCCCCCATCAAAATACCCTGGCGGCCGCTTCTGCGTGGAGTGCACACTCGCATGGCAAGGTTGAGGGGGGGGGGGAGAGTGCGATGATGGATGGATGGATGATGAACAGGGACCTGAGATTTGATATGCATTCCCCCCCCCCCCCTCCCCCCCCCCAAAAAAAAAAAAAAAAAAAAAAAAAAAATTGCCTGAGCTGAGCTGCTGGAGGGAGCTCCACTGTCCAACTCTAGACAGTCCCCCCCCCCCTTCATTTTATAGCCAGGGATGTCAACCAGCTAGGGGATCGGTTGACGGAACTATTAACAGCGCGGCGCATATTTTGATTTGTCTTTTTTTTTTGAGGGGGGGGGGGGGCTCAAAGAAGGGGCATACACTTGCTCTGTTATATGCTGGATTCACGGCGGTTCCTTTCTATCTATATAGCGACGCCCCTGTATTGCCCGGTCAAATTTTGTCTTCAACATATACTGTAGCCACCCCATCCCCCCTAAAAAAATAATAGCATACCTGGTCACTTTTCCTTATACCTCCCTTCAGTTAACGAAGAAAAAGCTGTCCTCCGAAATGATGTGATTTTCAGAATAGTTTGAATACAGAGGCGGATCCAGGTTTTGGCCAAAGGGGGGGGGGGGGGGCTTGCCACCGAACGGCGAACATATTTTTCCGTTTTAGCGGCGGCACCAGAGAATCGTCACAAAAAATAATTAGTTACTACGTCGGAAAATCGGGGGGGGGGGGTGTCGTTGACATTGGGCGCATTTTATCATTCTAAAGAGGGAGCCTGACCATGTTACATAGAATTTCTCAAAATCTAAATATTATACGAGCGAGAGCAGCGAGCGAGGAAAACTATGTATACTCTTTTAGTCTTTTTTGTGGTAGGTGATAACTCTTCATCCAAATACATGATGGGCCTTGCTTGCCGAATTCGTTTGCTTTCCCACATCCCTCTAATATATCTGGATATTATACGAGCGAGCGTAGTGAGCGAGGAAAATATACATACTCTTTTTTATGGTAGAAGTGATAATTCTTCATCAAAATACATGATGGGCTTAAAGATATCTAAATTATCTATTTGTTCATTTCACTTGCAGAAGGCTTTGACTCTATGTCCTTGTACAGGCAGATAAATAAATGTAAATGTCTACTCTCTCTAAAAAAAATAAAAAAGAATTATAATGTAACAAATGACAAAGATTCTGTGTTAACTAAAAGCTTACGTAACCCTTTTTTATGCTGAGAAGACTAAGACCATGCATAGACAGAGACACTATTCTTTTATATCTTACATGTATTATACGATGATGCATCCTAATGACTTCTGTAACCTTATATGGATGAAACTTGATATACAGTGCCTATGTGATAATTCTTCATCAAAATACATGCTGGGCCTATCTAAATTATCTATTTGTTCATTTCACTTGCAGAAGGCTTTGACTCTATGTCCTTGTACAGGCAGATAAATAAATGTAAATGTCTACTCTCTCTAAAAAAAATGAATAAAAAAGAATTATAATGTAACAAATGACAAAGATTCTGTGTGATCTAAAAGCTTACGTAACCCTTTTTATGCTGAGAAGACTAAGACCATGCATAGACAGAGACACTATTCTTTTATATCTTACATGTATTATACAATGATACATCCTAATGACTACTCTAACCTTATATGGATGAAACTTGATATACAGTGCCTATCAAAATGATCCAAATACTTCAAAACAGAACTCTGAGAATTGTTTTGCAGGTTTTGCAGGTGGTTTTAAGCTTCTGATTAACCTGTTACCTGATGAATATGTTTCACTAAAATAGAAATTAACCAGCAAATTTTTATGGCGTATTTAAATAAACAAAACAATAGAAAAATTCAATAATAATGAATTAAATTATCCCTCACTGAACTCAAATATTATCCAGTCTCTTTACTATCATATGAAGAATAACTATCATAGTTATATAAATAATTACACTAGTGATTTCCAACGCTGATTAACCGCTAGCAGACCACTATCAATCAACTTCTAACTATTTGTAGCTTCGAATCAAGCGGTGCCGATTACAGTTCTACCCGGCGCCGGTGTTAGAATCAAGCGGCGCCGATTAGTCTTGACCGGCGCCGGTGTTTGAATCAAGCGGCGCCGATTAGTCTTGACCGGCGCCGATGTTCGAATCAAGCAGCGCCGATAAGTCTCGCTAGCGCCCCCGGTGTTTGAATTCAATCAAGCGGTGCCTATTAGCCTACAGATCTTTATGAGACACTGTACACACACATGCACAACAGTACGAGAATACACCCGACGATGGCCTGTACTTATATGGAGAAAAAGAAGAAGAAGAAGAAGAAGAAGAAGAAGAAGAAGAAGAAGAAGAAGAAGAAGAAGAAGAAGAAGAAGAAGAAGAAGAAGAAGAAGAAGAAGAAGAAGAAGAAGAAGAAGAAGAAGAAGAAGAAGAAGAAGAAGAAGAAGAAGAAGAAGAAGAAGAAGAAGATACATTGCTAACCCGTCTTCAAATTTGTTTTGTTTTTTGTTTTCTTCCTCTCCCCCTTTTTTTTAAGGTAGCGGCGCCTTCTGCGCCATGCAAAAATTAGGGGGGCTTGCGCCCCAAGCCCCCCCCCCCCTCTGGATCCGCCACTGGAATATATACTTATAGTCATAATTGGTGGCATGTCTATCGGCTACTGGGAGGAGGGGGAGGGGGGGGGGGGCAGGGGCCGGCAATATCTGCATGCTGTACGCAGGCGCGGCCAGAAAAACATGAGAATGGTTAAGTTTAGAGTGGCAAGAAGGCCACAAATAAGGGGTTTGTTTATTGTTTTTAAATTCTTAAACACGTTTCCTTTTCCCATCCCTAGTCTGAAGTTTGTGTAGTCCATCGCCTCGTGTTTATTTAGGGTATGTTCGAGGAGATTACACTCGTTTAGGAGATAATTTTTTGTGAAGAGGAAAAATATCGAAAGGGGGCTGATTTTGACCATTGGGTAGAAAGACGGATAAAGCTCCAATCAACATAAACTATGACAATATTGTGCGCAATATTCTCTAACTTCAGACGGAGTTGCTGCTGAGTATATCATTTTACGATAGTGACCACTAAACAAACAAAAAAGTCATTATCGTACATTTTATTTCTAGATGTTTGTCTTTGAGGTTGACATTTACAAGGGAGCTATATAGCAGGAATTTTTAAGGGGCAGTGCGGGGGCGCGTCTAGGTGTTGGTGCAGGGCTCATGACACGGTGCCTCGGAGTTCGGACTGAGGCTTACATGCCATCTCATGTTTGCTATTTCCTTCGACATTGGGAAGATAACATTACAACGCCTCAACGGGCATTACAATAATAGGCCACATGAATATGATGTACAATATGCACTTATACTTCGATCCATAAACATATCACATGATCAGTATATACTGGGATCAGATCATTTTGACCTCACACTCGAAACTAGGTTATTCGTGTCCTTCGTTATCACAGAAATAGTTTGTAGCAGCTTCCTACTAGTCTTTATTCAAAGACTTTGAGTGACACAACAAAATTCTACAAACGCCCTGCTCTTCCCCTAACAAAATAATTATAAAAAATAGCAATACTAAAAGAGTTAATAATTCTGTCTGAATCGACAGTCCTATGGATTTATTTTTAACGTCTTTTGTTCAAACCCCATGTTGGAGGTTACAACTGACAAGGGTAATAGGCCTGCGACTAGCTTGCAACCCATCAAGTATGACGTCTCTGATTGGCTGCCTATGAAATATAATTATCTGTGTATAGCGTGTGATTACAGACTGTTTGAAGCTTGTTACCGACTGTGTGTATACTTTTCCTGGAACTATTCACCATAGAAAAGAAAGAAAGAAAAAAAAAAAAAGAATTACTGATCGCAAACCCCTCTGTAAAGATACATTGTTTGCATAATATACAACGATGGTAAATATTGCTAATAAGCTTATTATCGTTCTTTCTTTCTCTCCTTCCTCATCTGTTGTTTGTTCAAGAGTAAATATACCTTCTGTGTTGTTAATCACATAACACCTGACTAGACTTTTGTAAACTTGAAATGCAGACAATGTTATTGATCAGTCAGCATCAGAAATGTTTTATTTCATTTATTCAGTGAGTTATTATTACCAAGGGTAGCTTCAACTGTGATTAAAAACTCTGTTTTTCATGAAGGCTGAGCACATCATATAAGCAAAGTTCAAACAGGCCTAAAATTACATGTTATCAAGGACTTATGATGCAGTTTTCAAAAGACATTACACAACTTTTTTGCACTTTTACATTGATACATATACATTTCAGTGGTGGATCCAGGAATTTGAAATAGGGGTGGCGCCAGCCACGAAGGAGCGGAGTGAACGAGCAGGGGAAGGATAAACAGCTAGTACGTGAACTATTTTCCTAGAACTTTTAGCCTCAGTACCACTCTAAATTCGCGATTTATCATGAGTAAAATGAGTAAGGGGAGGGGCACGTTTCACAATAAAATGTGGTGTGTTACCCATTAAAATAAAGATATGAAAAGCCCGTGCTATGTAAAAAAATAAATAAAAATCACAAAACAGATAAATTATAGAGGGGGTGCGCGCCCTTGGCGCCCCTGCCTGGATCCGCCACTGTATTTACACTATTCCCCTTTCACCCCCCCCCCCCCGCATTTGCCAACTTTGATCTTCTTGCACAGTCTCTCTAACTGTCTCCCGTGATCTCTTTCTCTCTCTCTCCTCTCTCTCTCTCTCTTCCCCTCTCTACCTATCTATCTACCTCTCCCCTCCCCTCTCTCTCTCTCTCTCCCTCTCTCCCTCTTCCCCTCTCCTACCTATCTCTACCTCTCGCCCCTCCCCCTCTCTACCTCTCTTCTCCTCCTCTCTCCCCTCCCCCCTCTCTCTCTCTCTCTCTCTCTCTCTCTCTCTCTCTCTCTCTATCTCTATCTTTCCCTCTACTCTCTTTACTTCTTTGATATTTGAAGAACATGTGTAAAGCTGAATTCAGGATACCAGAATCATAATTCAGTTCAATTATCCACTAATTTCATTTCATTTCATTCACTTCAATTCATATCAACTCAATTCAGTTCAGTTCAATTCAGTTCAGTTCATTTCAGTTCAGTTTATTTCATTTCAGTTCAGTTCAATTCAGTTCAATTCAGTTCAGTTCAGTTCAATTCAGTTCAATTCAGTTCAGTTCATTTCAGTTCAGTTTATTTCATTTCAGTTCAATTCAATTCAATTCAATTCAGTTCAATTCAGTTCAATTCAGTTCAATTCAGTTAAGTTTATTTCAGTTCAGTTTATTTCATTTCAGTTCATTTCAATTTAGTTCAATTCATTTCAGTTCAGTTCAGTTCAAATGAAATTTCACGCAGGGTCAATTTCACTATCAAAACAACAATATTCTCATGATTATTTTTTCATTAAAGTAAGAAGAGTGGCCATTAAACACATATAAAAACACTCCTTAAAACTGATTATGAATGGCCAAATTCACTGGGAGTTACTGTTTACCACCAATTATGGTCTGATAATATTGCTTGAGAGAATAAAAGTATACTTTCCCTGTCTGAATCCTAATTATGTGAAAGTCTTAGATGGAAATGCATTGATTTGATTATTTCTAAAATATTTCCCATAACCCTTTGGTATTTTGTAATTTTTAATCGTTATGGATCAGATTCATAACTGATTTATTCAAGAATTTTAATCAAGTTGTACAAAAGCTACAATTTTACACACTGTATATAAAATCAGTTGAAGCAGTCTTGTGAATGAATACCGGAAAATAATAGTGGCGCCAAATGACATTTTCCCTATTTACCAATATACCATTCCCACATTCCCGAAGGCTATGTTCGTGACTTGGTAATTAATCCATTGCTGTCATAAATTCAATCATGGAAGTGCATTTAATTTGGCAGATAATTTGTACCATATGGCCGTTAACTTAGCAGTTATTTTTCACCCTATCTCCTACCGTGTTTACTCCAGGCTACCGTAACATGTTAGCTGCAACGTGACTTCATTAGTATGCAGCTCGGCGCCCCACAAAGTGACCAATCAGGAGCCTTCACCTGCTTTCCTTTTCTGGGTCACGTTTCTGCCGATGCTGAATTTTTGCTAGTCTGCTTTCAATGAAACTCATTTGTTTATTTCTGTTTTTCACTTATTTGGGATAAAAACTTCATAAAATTCATTATTTGATATATAGATTTTATTAAAATTTATTTTAATTTGATGTTAGTTCAGCAACCTCTCAATTATTAACCAATTTAGATCTCTTTAATTTTGAATAATGTTATAAAAGCACTTTGATTTCTGAATATAGACTACGTCCTATCATAATTTCTAGTTACACAACACCGTTATATGGCGTACATTCAAGCCGCCATTGTTGTTGACTGCACGAAAACTGTAAGGGCGGATTGGATCCTCGTTGCTTCGCATGTTCCTGTGAAGTGAACTGTTGAAAATATCTGGGTTATACTGAAAAGCATTGGATTCAATGTGCATCAAAGACAAAGCTAGAGAAAGCGACAATTGCAGAGATTGGATCGAGCGAGTAGACTAGACCTCTAGTAGATCTAGATCTAGACCTAGTAACCATCAAAGTAAACAAAAAGACATAGATCTAGGCCTAGATCCTTAACTGTTATTTTTGCAATTTTGGGTGACTTCCTTCACACTCCATCTGGTCTCCGCCTTTTCTAATGTTGGCTTTTATGCATTTTACTCGTTGATAGGTTGCCTTTGTCTCTCCTATTGATCTGATCTGGAATCACATCTGTTATCAGTTTTCACATTTTGAGATTTTACTCTGCATTGGTACACCATTTTTTTCGCGGGATTCGTCGTCACCAGCTGAGCTGAGCTTAATTGGATTTTTACTCTCACACTCTCTCACTCAGCTTTATTGCAACTGTCATAGGTGTCAAGTTGACGTTTTAAATTGCGGATGCCAATTATGAATCTTCGTGACGATATGGCTATTTCTCTAGTTGAGTGACATCAGTTACCTCTACTTTATCAAGCATTAAGAGCAACTTTTTTTTTTCTTTCGCAGTCTAAATTGTCATTATGACAGCCAGTGTGGTATTGTTTGATCATTTTGACAAGATTCGTGCCGGGTGATTTCAAGTTTTATCAAGTCTTCCAAAACAAACACAAGTGCCCTATTTGGGGAAAGATCCCTGAAAAAACTTAGAGACCTCCAAAGGTCTAGACTCTATAGTATTCTGTAGCAGAAACTTTTAATAACTGACTTTAATCTGTTAATAGAACCATTGCATTCCAAACTGGTCTTGAATTGAGGACCTCGTTTCTACAGCTACATTCACTTTGATCATCGGTTGTTGGGTCCAGCGTATATATCTACAGATTATTTTTGCAGAGGCAATTTTATGTTTCCCGCCTGAAAGATGCCCAAGCGGAAACACCGTTCCAGTCGCCATGCAGATAAGCCGGGCTGCCTCGTTCACTGGTTTCGTAAAGGACTCCGTCTTCATGATAACCCTGCTCTCAAAGAAGGACTCAAAGCAGCAAGTGGATTCAGATGTATCTATATTCTAGACCCGTGGTTTGCAGGATCTTGTAGCAAAGGAATCAATAGATGGAGGTATATAATGTAAATCTTGGTCCAGAATAAAATTTTACTAAGCATGCATGGTGTCGTTGTCCCAGCTTTCCATTGGGTACAAGGACAATGCTTCACTTGTTTGCCACAGGGACAACAGCATCACAACACCTAGAACATAGTATTAGGGGCATTAAACCATTAAGGCCCAAATTTATTTGCAGAAAGAAAGAACAGGCATATACATATGTATTTACACACATCTTTCATGCCAGTTCAGCCAGGGGGTGGGGGGGGGGGAGCATTTATGGCAGTGTGTCCAAACAGGGAGTATGTCCATATTCGTGCACAGGGCCTTTTCTATATCTTGTAAAGATTCCTAAAATCAAATACAGTATACCCAGTTGTTGGGTGTCCGGACAGGTTGTGTATCCGGACAGTCGATTTTAAACAGCCATTTGAAAAAGTTTACAAGCAAAATCTGTTAAATGTTTTAGCAAAAATGTTAGACAATATTAAAGAGAACAAATATTGATGATGATTAGCAATAATCAATGCATAATCAGTGCATGTTTAATCCCAAGACAAAAAAGAAGGCTTCATTTTTTGTTACGTGTCCGGACACCCGACCCCTCATCCTACTAATAGATGGAGGAGCTTGAAAATTACCCCAAATGAAAATGTGGAAAAAAAATTGTGAAAATGCTGACAAAAGACTGTCTAGTCTATTCTGGAAATATATGAACTCACTGAGAAAGGTCTAGAAATCTTTATTTTGAGAGAAGATATAACTGACAAGCAATGCCAAATTATTCTATATTTTGCCTTGGCAGTGATGCAATGATCTTACATGTACCTTACAGTAAATGGATCTGCCAGGATCTCTGTTTTTAAAAAATTATCATGTACAAAGTTTAGACTTATTTTTGTAAACCTTTGTCAGTTGTATCATACGACACAAAATATAGGACATTTAATTTTTACAGTCGTGATACGAGTATCTCTGAAATTCTTTCTCAATAAATTTCTCCTTGCACCATTTCGCAGTAAAAATTGCTTTCCTAATTTCATTTCAAGTTTGGTATCTACATGTATCTATCTGAATAGAATAGAATTCGATAAATTTAATATAGATGAAATAATGCATTCTTTAGAATATTAAAGTGTGCCCCAAGTTTGGTCACCTCATCATACTACATGTACCTGTACATGTATGGAGGTTTACCCTATTGCTTTAATAGTATTGCAAGACAAACCCCATTCATGAATTCTGGCCATATTCACGTTTGTTTAAAAGCTAATGATAGCAGCTGGGGTTGGTGTTTTCTTTATATTTGATTTTATTGGCTATTGCTGTCAGCAAGTCAGATTTTATGAAACATTTTGCCATTTATACTCTTTAGGAGCATGTTGTGAAGATGTACTTCGCTACCACAAGTTGCATGAAAAAATGGTTTGATCATGGCAAGTGTTCATTTGAATGAGCTTTCTGCAGATCATTTTTTGGAAAGACTTTCTTTGTAATGTTCAGCCCTCCAAATTTGCCTTGCTCTAAAAAAGGCTACTTTTTTTTATCAGGTCTAACCCTAACCCTAAGCCTAGAATTTCTTGAATATATAATTTAGCTTTCCATTTTACACCCCTACATGTTTTTTTTTTTTTTTTTTCATTTTTGGTAGCTGTTGCAAAAGCAAGTCTTGCCCATATTTCATACTATAGTCACAATACGTACATATACACTGCTGAAGGTGAGGTAATGAATAATGATTCTTTCTTTTTTATTGCCTCTTGGTCCTAGTCTTGGAACTGAAATTGCTAGGGGGAGGGGGCCCAAAGTCAGAAACGTCTACATCCTTTGTTCACTCACATGAATTCATGCTAGGTTAATACAGTATAATACTGACCTACATGTACAAGTATTGCTCCATGTACTGTACATGTATGGAGGCAGCACTAGGATTACTGAGCTAGTGTAGGAAGAATTGAATGGGAAATATGATGTTTGAAAGAAGTGGTAGGAAAAGAAAATTCACAACTGAATGATTATCCACCCAAGGACCTCTTTTTCCTTGTTTTTTTGTTGTTGTTTGTTTGGGGTTTTTTTTTTGCAGTTCGGAATCTCATGCATTTCCATTTTCTTTGAAGAAATGTGTCCGTGGTATAAATTTACTCCCAGGTTTTTCTCTATCATTTTGTTTTGTTTATGAATAGTTATGATTTGTTTTTTACATTTTCCTTGAAATAGAAAAGGTGTCCTTATTGATGTTAATTGTTAACCAATGAGATGTACATTATATTCGTGGAATGTTTGGCACATGTACAAAACATTCTAAATCTGATTCTTTTTTTATCCTTTGTTTTTTAAAGTGGAAACCAATTGCTAAACAGTGCAGGGCTCTTCTACAGTGTACTGTGTACTGCCCTCACATGTAGTAATATTGATACACCTACATGTGCATGTATGTGTCAACTTGATATCATTGGTTGGTTTAGTTGAGATGGGGGAGGGGCATTTTGTCAGTGATTTTCACTGACAAAGTCAATATACTGACAATATCTGGCAAGCCTTGTCCACTGGCAATTTCACAGCACTTAAAACTTGTCAGTGATAGTCACTAATAAGACACTTGATGAAACACCCCCAGGTCATGTGATACGAATACATTCTTTCCAGAGGCACCTCGGAAGTATTGATGTTGTAACATGTAACACATAGGAATTGTTGTTTGCTGTTACTGTGCAGTTTTGAAATTATAATGATTATTGACTCAAGCAGGCTAAAATGCACAGGAATTGCAAACAGTGATGTGTGTACAGTGTATTACACACAAAAACACAGACGTAAAATGAAAGTTTGGTCCAACTCCAAACATTTTGTCTTTGACTGGAATTCAAAGGCACTGAAGAATGTTGATATCTGATGAAAACTCTTCATCTTCTAGACTGACATAATGTAAAAAGAAAGAGTGTGCTCACAAATTATTCTTTTACCTCTCCCAAAAGTCAAAACTTCTCTCTTAAAGACAGACTCTCATCTCTTGACAAGGAAGAAAAAAAAAAAAAGATCATGTACAAAGTGGTTGAATATTTGATTTCCTTGGATTTGCTTTTTACATGTAATTGAAATCCCAATTCTGCAATTGAAATTCTAAAAACTGGTGCTACATCATGTACATGTACATACAACATTTGATGTTGTAGAGCACAGTTTGAGCATTAATGATGAACACCCACGTACATGTAAAAATCACAGGTGAAATTACATGTAGCTGTCTAAAAAAAATACTGTGTCAGAAATCAGTCAGCATTGTGCTGTCATACATACACATGTATATTTATATCGGTACCCCGTTTCATAAAACTTGTTATCAGTAACGACTGCCACGTTTCTATGACAACACTCTCAGCCAATCAGATGCAAGTAAAGTAGCTTATAACAGTTATTGCAACTTGTTATTGATAAGTCTGGAGACTTATCCATTGTTGCCGTGCTAAAGCAGGGGTAATAATATCCAAAGTCCTTTGGAAGCGCATAGAGACGTTAGATAACATTGTGATATGCGCTATACAAGAACGGAATATTTTTATTATTATTATTATTATAACAAGTTTTATGAAACGGGCCCTGGTTTGATACAAAGCAGCTTTCAATTTAATGTGATATTTCCCCCTCTCTCTTTCTCTCTTTCTCTCTCTCTCTCTCTCTTTCTGCCTCTCTCTACCATCCCTCAGATTTTTGTTGGAATGTTTGGAGGACTTAGACTCTAGTCTAAGGAGACTCAACTCTAGGCTCTTTTTGATTCGAGGCCAACCTGCTGACGTCCTCCCAAGACTATTCAAGGTAATCTTAAATTTTCTCAGAGCACCGAATTTAGTCTGCAGGTACAGACCCTAATTGGTACTTAAGAAGAATACATTAGAGCTTGAGACCCAATGCATCTATGGATAGTCTTCAAGCACAGACCCTTATTGACACCTTATTTGAATTTCATCTTGAAAGAAGCCTAGCCAAAGTGCCCTAGTGGCTGTGTCAATATACATGTAGGTCCGCTGCTGCTATAGTACACAATCCTCATTGAGCTTTTTTAGTCTCCTTCTCAGACCCCTATTACATGTTTCGACAAACCACTGATTGAAATTTGAAGTGGTAGTAGAAGCAGTAGTAGTAGTAGTAGAAGTACAATGTAGTATTAGTAGTTTAGATATTAATTCCACCATTATTGTTATCATTGTTATTCATGTACTTTATTGTTTTATTCTTTTCATTATTATTATTATTATTATTATTTTTATTATTATTATTATTATTATTATTATTATTTTAATCATTATCTTTTTTTGGAGGGGGAGGGGGTTGCTTTATTGTACATGTAGATCTGCTATTCTGACATAAAAATTCCCATCATTTTATTTGATTTTCTGTAGGAATGGAAGGTAACACAGCTGTCGTTCGAAGAAGACAGTGAGCCGTTTGGGAGGACCCGAGACAAGGCGATCAGTACGTTAGCGCAGGAGGCGGGGGTGAAGGTGATCTCTCAGGTTTCCCACACTCTCTACGATCCTCAGGAGTAAGTTACACATACAGTTTACAAACACAACACAAAGTAACTCCCCCCTTAATGAAAATGGTGTAACTTTTTAATGAAAAGGTTTTGAGCAAATTGACTAGGCAGGAGTGTTCCTACACTTATTGACTAATTTTTCTGTGAAAATGAGATTGATCCATTGAGTCATGCATGAGTGAGCAAACATTTAAAATCATGCAAGAAATGCTGAAATGTATTGGTAAAACAGCATGAAAGATGACCCTTGTGAGTTTTGAAAGTGAGATTTTTGCCTTTAATGTTTGCCCACTCATGCATGACTCAATCAACTCATTTTTACAAGAAAGTTAGCCAATAAGTGTAAAAACACTCGTGTATTTGCTCACAATCTTTTTTTATTAAGAAGTTATGCCATTTGATTAAGGGGGTGTTACTTTTGTTGTTGTGTTTAGAAAGCATCCTGTTTGGTGAATTGCCACTTGATCTAATGCCCGTTTGGTCTCATCCCACATGGTCTAATCCCATTGCATCTACCAAACAATAATAACCATTTGGTCTAATTGCCACTTAGCCCATTTACCATTTCTTCTAATTTCCAGTTCGGCTATGCCCACTCTGTCTTATACCCACTTGGTCTAACACCACTTACATGTACATGTAGTCTAACATAATAGACAAAATAGTCATTAGACGAAATGAGGAAAACTAAGTAGACAAAGTGGCAATTAGATCATTTGATCATTAGACGAAATGGTAGACAAAAAATGATAGTAGACCAAATGGTTTAGCCATAGTGGTGTTAGAGTATCTGGGAATTAGACCAACTGGTATTAGACCAAGTAGCTACAGTGTACACAAAACCTTCTGATTCCTTAACCCCATTCATATCTGATGAGGTGCAGTGTACATGTATCTCTCAAAGTGTCCAGGGAGCTTGAATCCCAGCCCAGTAGCAACATCTTGTAACAAGACAGCATCTGTGTAGTATTCTCTCTCTCGAGCCCTGTTTACATTAGCTGCCAAAGTAGAAGATAGTGTTGCTGCTATAGACTTTTATATGCTTTAGATTGTAGATCAGACAGGTACATGTACGTGCACCCTTGTTGACATTTGTGAGCATATAGTAATATACAGTTGGTCTTCCATTTGACTCAAATGGGTAAGGCTTCAAGTTCAAGTTCAGTTTATTATTTTTCTTAGTCAGGAGAAAAAAGTGAAACCAATAATTTACAATGTAAATATTATATGCACATATAGTCCTAATGAAGAAAAAGAAAAAAATTACAAGAAAATTTGTGAAACTTGTAAGGTGTAGGGTTTGAATTCCGGCTAGATGCAATAAAATGATATACAGTTGGTCTTCCATTTGACTCAAAGGGGTAAGGCTTCAAGTTCAAGTTCAGTTTATTATTTTTCTTAGTCAGGAGAAAAAAGTGAAACCAATAATTTACAATGTAAATATTATATGCACATATAGTCCTAATGAAGAAAAAGAAAAAAATTACAAGAAAATTTGTGAAACTTGTAAGGTGTAGGGTTTGAATTCCGGCTAGATGCAATAAAATGATATACAGTTGGTCTTCCATTTGACTCAAAGGGGTAAGGCTTCAAGTTCAAGTTCAGTTTATTCTTTTTCTTAGTCAGGAGAAAAAAGTGAAACCAATAATTTACAATGTAAATATACATACATGTACATGCACATATAGTCCTAATGAAGAAAAAGAAAAAATTACAAGAAAATTTGTGAAACTTGTAAGGTGTAGGGTTTGAATTCCGGCTAGATGCAATACAATGATATACAGTTGGTCTTCCATTTGACTCAAAGGGGTAAGGCTTCAAGTTCAAGTTCAGTTTATTCTTTTTCTTAGTCAGGAGAAAAAAGTGAAACCAATAATTTGCAATGTAAATATTATATGCACATATAGTCCTAATGAAGAAAAAGAAAAAATTACAAGAAAATTTGTGAAACTTGTAAGGTGTAGGGTTTGAATTCCGGCTAGATGCAATAAAATAATATACAGTTGGTCTTCCATTTGACTCAAATGGGTAAGGCTTCAAGTTCAAGTTCAGTTTATTCTTTTTCTTAGTCAGGAGAAAAAAGTGAAACCAATAATTTGCAATGTAAATATTATATGCACATATAGTCCTAATGAAGAAAAAGAAAAAATTACAAGAAAATTTGTGAAACTTGTAAGGTGTAGGGTTTGAATTCCGGCTAGATGCAATAAAATGATATACAGTCGGTCTTCCATTTGACTCAAAGGGGTAAGGCTTCAAGTTCAAGTTCAGTTTATTCTTTTTCTTAGTCAGGAGAAAAAAGTGAAACCAATAATTTGCAATGTAAATATTATATGCACATATAGTCCTAATGAAGAAAAAGAAAAAATTACAAGAAAATTTGTGAAACTTGTAAGGTGTAGGGTTTGAATTCCGGCTAGATGCTAACATCCTGTTGCAAAACCTTATTAGGCATTGGCTAACTTTGTGAGTAGCTGATTTAAAAAATTCTCAAACTAAGTTGAAACATGTGTATGAGAACTTGTATTTTTACTCAAAAACCCTGAAACCAACCTTAATTTGGAATGAAAAAGTGTAAGTTAGATGAAAACGGAGATTTTATTTTCCTTCGTCTCACGAGACAATCACTAAGAGGATCACTTTGCTTGAATTTGAAAATTCCTTTATGTGCCTCCCGCCGCGTGATACGCCAATATACAGTACGGTAAGGTGAGTCGTACGCGCATGCGCACTCCTTATGTCTATTCTGTGCAACCAACCCTTGTATATTTTTCAAGCATTGGTTCACATTTTTGAAATTTAAAATTACTTCCTGTGGATATTATACTTTGAAACTTTCAGACTGGTATTTTTACACTATAACCCTTATGTTTATCCCATTTTCAAGTAACAAAACAATATTTTTTAAAATCATAACAATGTTAACCAATGCCTTTAATCAACATACACAATTACATGTATGTAGCAGTCTGTTTTCCCAAGGATTTGGTTTCCCTAACTTCTTTATAGCTGTAAATGTTGCTGCTATTGTACAGATACATGTACATTTTATGCCAGAAAGGCTGAAAGACAACTTGGCACTTTGGACAACTCGCCCCCGCCACATAACATAGGGTTAGGGTTCCGATTGGGGTTAGGGTTGGGGTTAGGGTTAGGATCAGGATTAGGGTTAGGGGCCGACTCGGCCGAGTTGTCCAAAGTGCGGTGTTGTCCCCGATCCACCAGATACATACAATGTACATTGTAAATGTACTATACATCTAAATACACTAGGGAAAATGTGAACTGGTGTCACCAAGTAATGTGGTATTCTGTTACCGGCTATTTATATATTAGAAAAAAAAAATGTTAAAGATAAATTTTTGCAGGTAGTTGTTATGATAGTGTGTCAAGGAATAAAACATTGTGGTGAACATACAGTACAGTACTAGTAATTTCCATCAGGTATTTGCCCAGCGTGATTTCATTCTGTTAGCCAAAACCACAGAGTTTCTGCATCAACAGCAATCAAGTTAGAATAACTTTCGGCCCAGTTTCTTTCTCTCCATGTGAAACTAGATAGCCATGTGCAACACAAGATTAACTTAAAGCTTTACTCTCTTACATTTGATCCCCTTTGCCTAAATACATGTTGATACATTTTATTAAACTGAAGTTTTGCAAAGTACAAAACAAACTAGAGGAATTATAAGCAATACACTTGATGCTTCAGTCTCATGCAATGACATGCTTTCAAATTAAGCTGAGTGTACTCTGTCTTTGGTTTTCCTAAGCTGATCCACTTTTTTTCAAAAGTTCAAAACAAAACAGATGGAACTCCTTCGCAGTGGTAACTAGTACATTTGAGCTTTAGAGCTCATGCTATGGCATGTGACTGGCAGTGACTATAGAGGTATTACGCCCAAGCAGTTCTCTTTTTTCCCCCCACTCTACGTGGGTTGTGTGCTGCATGTGGAAGCACATGCTAGACAGCACGTCGTTGTTTTGGGAGTGTTAAATTGAGGCATAGAGGCAAAAAGCTATTTGATTAAGGTGATAGAAAGTAGAGAATGAGCATGGGTGTGCTGCAGAATATAGTCATCTACTCTTTCTATTTACTGTAAATGAATAATAGATTTAAATGAAACTCTTTAAAATGCCACAAGACTTTAACAGAAGAAGCAATTCATCCCAATGTCTTTATAAGAGAGACAAAGAAAGATAAAAATAAAGACTAACAGTACACCAAAGTGAAAAACAGAAGAAAAAAAAAGAGGAGATGAGAAGAAACAAATTGATTAAACTCTGGATAGATCTGGATTGCTTAGCTAGCAACTTTCTTGCTTCATTTGAAACAGACAATTCAACAAATGGGTCAATGCCTACAATGTATGTACCTCCTCCCTCTCGTATGGCATGAAAAATTTCACAGCGACACAAAATTTGAAGATGCCAGGAGAATGTACTCTTGCTGCCGACTTGCCATCTTTCAAAAGATGCGATCTCTCCTCAGAGCAGAAGGGGTTTAAATGCTTTTGTTCTCATTTTAAAACTATTTTTTAGAGATATGACGTCCCTCTGGTTTTCAACAGACAATACCTTGTGAAAAATCAAGTGTCATGTGATAATTTCTTGATCAACAATGTATGGGCAATCAGGTTTTATCATATTTCTTAATCATCTCTTACTCTCTCTCTCTCTCTCTCTCTCTCTCTCTTTCTCTCCATGCCTTTCTCAGTATTCACTCCTGTCATTAGTAATCTGTGCCCACATACAGTACATGTTTCTAAAAAATGTTTTGCTTTCATTAATTACTCTCCTCTGTCTCACTGCCTGTGTTCCGTAATTCAATTAGCCTTGATTCCAGAGAGTTCAAATCAAGCTTCTTTTCTTGGAATCTTTTTTTTTTTTCTATTCCATTCTTTGTATTGATCAAACTTTTAAGGTTGTTATTGACATTTGAAAAATTATTTTTGTACTTCTGTGTCTGTCTTGGGTTCTTATGGTTTTGCCAGCATATTAGCAATTTGAAATATTCAGTGTTAACAATTTATAGGGTTTTAAATTATTTTTTTTCAACCTTTCTTAAAATCCAAAATGGGAGGGGGGGGGGGGGCTGCGACCCTGCTCCCATTGCCCCTGTGTTTAAGTTTTGATGATGAGCAAATCTGTATTTTAATAGCAAATTTAGTTCTGAAAAATCTACATGATATGTAGATTTTTACAGTATTTATACAGTACATGGACTCGCATATTTGCAGACTTAACAAGATGTACTACAAATATGTGCATTACACTTAACTGTATTTTTTCTCCTAAGGTTTTCTGTTGATTTTTCACAGCATGTGTGGATGGATCTACATGTACTGTGGTACAATGTACGGGTTCAGTTATTCAGGGTAGGGACTAGGGAATTGGACTCTCTGATTGGTTTTCAAAAATCATTGAACTCTGGTCCATTCCATAATGCAAGATTGATGTTAGAAAACAGAAGTAATGCACTTTTCATTAATATCAAATCCTTCATATGAATATCAAAACAAGTTGTTTTTCTCCTGTCCAGCTTTTTTATGTCACTTTTTCCAGCTCTTGTATGTTTCAAGTGCTTATTTTGTTGTTTTCTTTTACTTTTATTTCTTTTCTTTTTCCAGTCTGTCTGTTCTCTCTCTTCTTTTATCTGTCTTCCAACTCCATTATTTGCATTTATTCTACATGTGTGTCCTCCTCCTCTTTCTCTCTCTTCTCATATCTTTTTCATTCTTTCTTTCATTTTTCTCTCTCCAAACAATCCATAGTTATAATTTATAAAGTATTTGACATATACTCAAATAGGGTCTTTTGTTTCTATCTATTTTGTCTTCCTTTCTCTCCCTCTCTTTCCTTATACATTTTTCTTACTTCCTTTCTTTTTCTCTAAAACAATCCAGTCTAGAAGTATTTGATAAACATGTACTGTAGCACCATTTCTTTTAGGTTACTAATACAAAGCACTGTACATTACAGACCTTTTGTGTTTGTTCAGGAAAGGTGTTTCTACCCTTTTATTTTGTTTTTAATAGGAACTCTCCTTGAATGCTGGAAGTAATCATATTTTTCAAGAAATGGGAAAGGGAACTCTCATGTAATCGCATTTTTTCAGAAACTAGAGCTGTCTTTTTCTACAGCTTCATGTGAAGGGATCTCTCTTAACTCAGCAAAGCAATATAATCAATACTCATCTTACAACAAACAGGGGATCAACAGTTCGAGGATGTGCCATGTGGAGAACATCAGTGTTTGCCCCCCTCTCCATTTTATTTATTTATTTATTTATTATTATTTTTTTTTAGGGGGGTGTTATCAACAATGCAATTCAATTCAAATTTTATTGACTGCAATCCAAACATGCAGGACCATTCTCAATTCATAAAAAAAGAAGAAAAAAAAATGCTACCGCCAATACTGTGACAGACCATGCCAACCTCTCCACCCCCTTCCCCTGCTCATTTGCTAAGATTCCCCTTATTTTTAAAGAACATTCTGACACCCTGCGGTATAACATACCCATACAAACACTGAAATTGAGGAGTGTCCTTGAGGTACACTGACATAGGAATCCTAATTAAATGTTTACCATACTCTTTCTAGGCTGCCACAGTTTTCTATTCTTGTTGATATGTTTTCTCCGGCTATTTTTTTTTCTTGTCCCCCTTTCCTTATAATGTAATAACTTATCTTGCTGTTCCTGTTCATATTTTTTTTTTTTTATTTCTTTATTGCCCCTTTCTCTCTCTCTCTCTCTCTCTCTCTCTCTCTCTTCTTGATGGAATATGCTATTCTCTTGTAATGCATGTACCTTTATGCTTTGCCTAGCTGCCAGTGTCTCTCATGCACCACATTACATGTATATCACTTCAGTTCAGTGCAGTTCAGTTCAATTCATTTCACAAAAAAAGCAAACTGTTAATAAATCAAAATATGGTTGGGACCACAAAAAAGCGAAAAGCTTATAAATCGTATCTTTCTTTCTTTCTTTCTTTCTCAGTACTTTTCTTTCTTTCTCACTCCATTTCCCTTAGAACTGTTATGGCATCTTGAACATGCCCTGGAATTAACATACATGTATGTGCAATTATTATTGTTGCATTAATTATTGACATTGTTGATTGTAATTGTTATTGTTGTTTAATATTCAATTATTTATTACATTTCTCTTGTTTACCCACAGGATCCTTGCCCTGAACAACAGCGAACCCCCTCTGACCTACAAGCGTTTCCAGGACATCATCTCGATGATGGGTATTCCGGTGTACCCTGTGGATGCCCTCGAGGCAGAAGACGTCGAGGGTCTTGATACTTTCATCGAGCCCAACCATGACGACAAATATGGGATCCCAACCTTAGAGGAGTTAGGTAATTAGATTGATATATTTTTTAAAAAAAATATTGTTGTTTTTGTTTTAGTAATTCATAATTGTTCTCTGCTTGTATATGAGTCGGACATAAGTATCATTGGTTTAATGTCTCTTTGATAGTGGTGCTACGAGCAGGGTTCTCACTAGAAAAAAATCCACACACGGTTCCCACTCTGCGCAAAGCGTGGAAGTTTCGGAAGTTTTACAGAATAACACCTAAAGTTGGGTGTGGTGGCAGTATATGCTATAGTAAAGGGATGAAAAATACTTCTTGGTAAGCAGGAATTGTCTACTAATGGCATAAAAGTAAAAATACATCGCCAAAAAGCAAAACAATCTGTGACATTTATCATTATTGTTAAGAATATATACTCCAATATTTTTTTACCCTTCTTGCCATACAGCGTGCATCAATTTCACACATGGTTCTTCCTTGTCTGAAACCCTTTACGCATGATATTGGAACAATGGGTGTTATGTACAGTACTGGCGAGAACCATGGCTAAGAGTATGTCCAAGTAGAGCCATGCTTGGTTGTGTGCATTTTGAATTTCTGTTGGTTTTTCATCTCTCTAGGCTATCAAACTTGGTTTTACATCCTATTAATCCAATGTTTTTAATATCAGTCCTTCAGCTCACTGATTCTATCTATGTCTTGTTGCCTTGCCGGGAAAAATTTTATTATTTTTTTTCCGGGGCTACTCTTTAAGCCCACCCACCCAAATTTTCTACATTGTATTACAGTTTACATTGGACCCTATGAGAATTTGAGGGGCTCTTTTTTAGTTTTCCAGGGCTCTTTTTGGCGTTTCGGGGGCGAATTCCCCCGAGCCCCTGTGTATTTTTTTTCCCTGTTGCCTTGTTAGGTCCACATGTACAGTACATGTATGTCTTATTGGCCCTTCCTACTGTATGTCCTGTAGGCCTCCATATGTCTCATTGGGCTATGAGGAGGGCTTTTTACAGAAAATTTTTATCTTATGGTAATCCACAGGCATTAGCTGATGTTTTTATGCCTCCGCCCACCGTAGGCGGCATGTTTTTGGGCCGCCGTCCGTCCGTCCGTCCCGTTTTCGTTCTCGCGATAACTTAAGAACCGTTTGACGGAGCAACTTCAAACTTGGCTTGTGCATGCATATGGGAGGGACAATGATCTGATTAGATTTAGGAGTCTCAATGTCCAAGGTCAAGGTCATAGAGGTAATAATACACATAAAAATGGCTCGTTCTCGCGATAACTTAAGAACCATTTGACAGATTGGCTTCAAACTTGGCTCATGTATGCACATGGAAAGGACAATGATCTGATTAGATTTTTGGGTCACAAGGTCAAAGGTTAAAGGTCATAGAGGTCATTATGTACATAGAAATGGTTCGTTTTCACAATAACTCAACAACCATTTGACCGATCAACCTCAAACTTAGCACATGTATGCATATGGGAGAGACAGTGATCTGATTAGATTTGAGGGTCACAAGGTCAAAGATCAAGGTCAAAGATGTCATTGTATAAATGAAAATAAATCAACATGAAGTGCCATTTATTTCTGATTTGGTAATGGCGGAAGCATAAAGTTCGACCACGCGTGGTCGAAGATTCATCTAGTTTGGAAAATATTTTTGTGTTTTATGAAGGAATCAAAACACAATACAATCTTCACAAACAGATGTGTAAATTGATAACTAACAACAATTACCACAAATTACAATATTTCTTTTCTCTCTATTTTTCTTCATTAATTGTCATCTTCTTCCTGGAAATGAAAATAAATAGATAAATAAATAAATAAATAAATACATAAATGAATACATAGATAAATGAATAAATGAATGAATGAATAAATAAATAAATAAATAAATACATACATACATACATACATACATACATGTACATACATACATACATACATAAATAGATAAAATCTTAGTCCATGCACCATAACTAGTTTTACTGACTGTAGAGTTGTAATTGTTGTTGTTGATCCTTTAAGTATTAATTCTTTCCTTCCCACTTTCCTTTGCAGTCATCTCCTATCCCTGTTTCCTTGTTAATAGTTGTTGTTATTTTCTTTCTCATTCTCATCAAGATTGTGTCTTGTTAGCACATGTATTTGAAACTAATTAATCATGCCTGCCATCCATCCCTATTTCCTAATTTTATGTCTTTGCTGTGTCCCTTTCCATTTGAGAAGAGGTATCTACAACAATACGTTCTTCAGTTTCATTTAAGAAGTTGACTGCTACTAAGGATTACTACAAATATTCCTTGTACCCCCAGACATTTCCCGAATGGAACTGTCTTCCAACTAATATCAGAAGTGCCCCCACTCTAGGAACTTTCAAAGAAAAACTGCAAAAGCTTAATATGGGCGAAATAATCAGTAAAGCCCATTTTCAAAATTAAGCACACTGCTCAGTCGACTGCGTCTGCATGTTACATCCCATCTGAGGAGTTTATGTAGTACATCACCAGAACTTGAGTCTTTCTCTATTGTCGATCTTTTGTTTTTATTGCATGTTTATAATCCTGTCTTCAAGTCTTGTCCTATCCCCATTTCTTTTGTCTTTTTTGAATTTTTGAATTTTAACTTCTTCCCCCCCCCCCCCCCCTCCCCATCAATTTTCCACATGTGAGTTTATGGAATGGTAAATGATCTGGAGTAGCTAGCCACTCAGAGCACTGCAAAGCATGATTGCACAGCAAGGGTTGCTCCAGCAAAATTATATATTCATTCATTTTCTCTGTATAGATAGCACTTTGTATCTCTCTCGGATAGCTCTCTCTCTCTCTCTTTCTTTCTATATATATCGATTTCTTATTTGTTCTCTTATCTTTTCGTTATTTCCCTCCTTTGCCTTCTGCCATATGGTACAATTTCCTTACTTTTCATGGATCCGTTTGTTAGTCTGGGCATATATAAAATGTTGATACTCTCTTATTCTTCGATTATATCTCTGTAGGTCTCTCTCTCTCTCTCTCTCTCTCTCTCTCTCTCTTTGTCTCTATTTCTATCTCTTCTTTGTTCTCTTTTCATTTCATTATTTTCCTCTTATGCCTTCTTTATGGAACAATTTCCTTACCTTTATGCCTTTTTTTATCTTTCTTCCTACATCTCTCTTTAGTTCTCTCTCTCTCTTTCTCTCTTTCTGTTTCTATCTCTTCTTTGTTCTCTTTATCTTTTCATTATTTTGCTCATTTCCTTACTTTTCATGCTTTTTTAAAATCTTTCTTCCTACATCTCTCTTTAGTTCTCTCTCTCTTTCTCTCTTTCTATTTCTATCTCTTCTTTGTTCTCTTATCTTTCTATTATTTTCCATTATTTTCCTTCTGCCATATGGTACAGTTTACTTTTCATGGACCTGTTGATTTAAATTAGTCTAGGCATACAATGTTTTGTTTTGTTTGGGTATGTATACAGTGTATGTATTTGGTCTTTTGAATCTGACGCTGAAAGTAACATTTGACGCCATGTAGTCTGAGTGTACAGATGTTTTGTTTGGGTATGTGCAGTGTACATGCTCTTGGCCTTTGGAATCTAATGCTAAAAATAGATTTACTACATGTCATCTGAGCGTACATGTATACGATATTTTGTTTCGGTATGTGTACATATACTTGAACTTTGTACGGTAACCGGTAATGCTAAAAATAACCAGGCCTGTACGAGCAAAACATGCAAAAACATGTTGTGCACTGTGGATATCTATTTCCGTTGACATTATGGGATGTAGAGGGTGCCACTGTGCAATATATGTATGTGGGGGCGGGCATGTACATGTATATTGTTTGAAATTCCTTTCGAAATTAAATACATATCAAATGCAGTAAAAGAAAAATCACCATATTCCATCATAAAGCAACCTTTACATTTCTACCAATCAATCAGTCCTTTATCTTTTTTCATGTTAAAAAATAACGTTCTGAGTGATATGCTAACATGTATATTGATACAGTGTATGTTTGAATCAGCAACTCTCTTGGCCTGAGTTATGAAGGATGTTTGATTAGTGATAATCTCCCTATTTCACTTTTTAACCAAGCCAGAACAGGGCAAATGAAAAAGAAAAAATATTAATATTGTCACATTGACAATGAAAGAAAAAAAATTCTCATTTCCTGTTACTGCTTCTCATCTAAGAATTTCTCTATATAAAATTGTACCCCATCTTGTTTAAACTTAGACATACATGAAAAGTGTAAAGAGTGTTTCTTTAAAAGGAAACCCAACATTCCATCAGTTACACAAGAAATGATTATGTCCTGTCCTGATAAATTTGTATAATTTACATGTATGTCAAATATCAACTCCTCCCCTTTCACATGATACTGAATGTGCTATAATATTGCCATGCATGAAGGAATACAAATTAATTGTTTCACTTGATTTTTATGTCAAACTTAGTTTGTGCACGGAGTGTACATTCAACTACAATTAAGGGAACAAAATAGAAAAAAATATTAAGACAAAAAACAAAGATAGGTGATCTTTTAGGATGATCTTTCATATAAGTAAACATTTTTTTGCAGTTTTGAAATGAGATCAGGGTCCACATTTATTATGAAGCTCCCCCCAAAGCTTTCCATATGAAGCTTCCTTGTCTGTGCACACGAATAAAAGCAAAATCAGGATCACTGAATGGTTGTTCATTGAGTCAATCACTACTCTTTCACTCGATTGTCCTTAGCTCCATTGTTACAAATGTGGTGTCATACGAAAGATGAAGAAATTGCCTTTTCTGTGATACATTTTCAAATGCCTTGCTCTGTGTATTTGATGAGATGTTGCTGAAGAAAGTTGGTTTTCCATTTTTAATAAGAAACACACCCTATTTTACAGGTTTTTAATCAATCTTCTCTCCAGCTCTAAATCATATGTGATGTAAGGTTTGACATCTTCTGGGAGTAAAATTTTCTATATAAGTAAATGTAACCCAAGGCGTTACAGGTCTTAATCAACAAGATGCTTCACATGTACTCTCAACGCTGCACGTCGGTATTAGATGTGTGACGTCTTTGTGTAATCTCTCTCTTATTACAGGGTTTGATCTTGAGGATGTCCCAGCTCCCATGTGGATTGGTGGGGAAACAGAAGCCAAGCAGAGACTTGACCGGCATTTGGAGAGAAAGGTGAGACTTATGGAAAGCAAAGTGGCATATCCAGTGGTGGGGGGGGGGGGGGAGCAAGCATTAAAAAATTATCAAAAAAATACAACTAAGCAGAGACTTGACTGGCATGTCAAGAAAAAAAGTGAGATCATCATGTGCCCCCATTGGTTCTCTCACCACTTTTTAAGCCTCCTTTATTTTTTTTTTATTTTTTATTTTTTAAAATTTTCATTTATTTTTTATTTTTCAGAGATTTTATGACAAGTACATCCTCCCTTCCCTGCTCCAGTAGGAATATCAAATTAATCAGTTATTTGTAAACTTGAGAACTGTACATGTAACTACGGAAACAAAGCACTAAAAAATAAACAAATACAAAATGTAATATTTACAGTACTAGTTTTATTTATGTTTATATTCACAGTAAATTAAAGCACAAAGCACTAAAAAATAAACAAATACAAAATGTAATGTTTACAGTACTAGTTTTATTTATGTTTATATTCACAGTAAATTAAAGCACAAAGCACTAAAAAATAAATCAAAGCCAAAGAAGTGGATAAATAGAATTATAGGTCAAGACTAACAGTAAAGTAGATGGGGAAGGCAAATAAAATCCTCTGGTTCCAGAATATTCCAGAAGGATAGAATTCACTGATGATCCTTCACACTAAGTCCAAACAGTTGGCTGTCCCAGTGATCAAAAGATGATTCCAGAAGATGGATGTATATCCATCATAAATTCCTAGGTTGTTTGAGATGTTATAAAAGTCCATGACGTTCTCGAAAACAATGTTGTAGACGATGTCCAAATGATGTCGAACATTAAGTTGAAATCGATGTCCAAGATGATGTTCAAGATCGGGCTCAAGATGTTCTCCAGTGGTTGATAAGAATCAGATGGTGATAACTGAGAATTCATACACTTTTAAGTCCAAACTGTTTAACAATCTGGATAGAAAGTGATAGATTCTGGATATATTTTTTTAAATTGTATATCAGTCTGTGAAAGCTTCCATCTTGTACAGTGTATACAAATCTTCCCCAGAAGTAGAATATTCCTGATTAATCCTTTCCTTTCGGAATGAAAGCAAAAGCTAGATTCTTCCCTACTTGACCTACATGTAACTATAAACAAGTCACTAACTTTCTTTGGTTATAAAGGTGCTTTCACACATGATGCGACAGCATGATAACACACTGTGGCGCCACACTGTTTCGTCTTCACACATGGTGGCACTTTGAGTCACCACATAAGCTAATGAACCCGCATTAACGTGTCAACTCTCAATAAGAGAGCATATTGTCAAAACTTGTGCAAGCAATCTCATGGCAGCAATTTTTGCGCTAACTTTTTAGAAATTTGATTGGTGCGCATTTTTTGTGTATCTAGGCAGCAAAAAAAGTGTGTCCTGCCTCGGCGACATTTTTTTGTTGCCCTATACCCCATAGGCTTGTACACAAAAAAGTGTGGTGACACAGCGTGTTACCACACTGTCGCATCCTGTGTGAAAGCACCTTAAGTACAGTACATGTAAATTACATGATCTCTGTAGACTCAATAGAGCTACAATAAGTACGTACATAACCCATTGATCTCATTTCCTACTCGTGAGTTCAATACTACAGGTCAAGTACTTTGTATGTTCACATCTAGAATAAGAACTGTGAATAACATACTGGAATGTTCCATCTGATTTTAAAAAAAAACCCGAAATCATTGGTATTTTTGACCAGGAAGCTTCCACACAGTACATGTACATGTATCAAATCATTTCAACATCTTTCAGGAGCGATTGTGACAGTTTACATAATGACAGTGTTAGTATCTATCAAGAGACATACAGAATGATCAAGAATGTTATTATACATGTAGATCTCAATAGCTAGAGTGATTATTTTTGTGCTAGTTATTACATGCAACTAAGAACATTCATAAAGATTCCACAGTTATATAACAATTCCTTTTAATCAAATTCCAAAAATGAATTCCAGTCATGCTCTTTATATGTAGAATTTCTTCATCATTACAATACAATACAATACAATACAATATTAACATTATGAATGCTTCAGTTATTGATAAAAGTCCTTTTCACGACTCATTCTTTAACACTTGTGTAATATGCATTAAAGTTGTCTTGTAAGCCTCCTTCATGGCATTTGGAGAATTATTGTAATTCATGGTTGCTAAGGAGGTTGCCAAGCGACAGATTGGTTGTACTTCAAATGAATGATTAGTTTACATTAACATACAGTAGAGTAGGAAGAGAAAGGATTGAAAAGCCAAGGGCTTGGTGAGTGGCAAAGGCAAGAGATGAGAGAGTCGTAGAACAACATCATTGCCACTGGCGAAGCTAAGGGGGGGGGGGGGGGCACAAGGGGGCCATACCCCCCCCCCATTGATCAGCGAGCAATTTATAAAAAAAAAAAAAACTTTCGAGTCCAGTTTACATTTAAGTAAAACGTAAATATACCACTTATAACTTACCCCTAATACTGGATTTTAGTGTGTAGAAAATGCCATTTTTATGCACAAATTTTCAAAAATTCCCTACAGTGGGAGGGGATACCTCTCTCTCACACTCTCCCCTGCTTGGTTGCTTCACTCCCTTGCCTTGCCCCCCCCCCCCCCCCCCATATGCCACTTCTCATACATGTATACCCTTAATACTGAATTTCAGTGTGCAGAAAATACCATTTTCATGCACAAATTTTCAAAAATATCACTCCCTCGCCTTGCCCCTCCCCCCCCCCCCCTGTTGAAATTTCCTGGCTACACCGGTGATCATTGCTAGTCATTGTTACAGCTTTGAGAGAGAGAGAGAGAGATAAAGAAGGAAAGTACATCTACAATACATAATACAATTTATAATTGTCTGTTCGGAACCGAAAAGGTGGTAAGTCTGTATAAAATGATATGAGTTAATGCCCTTCTGGCTCTGAACAGATGCTGTGTTCTTACAATGAGTGTTCATTCATCACAGGGCTTCACAAATGATATCAAATAAGTAATTTATATTTTACAGGGGGAAAATATGAAATCAGGAATGTATACTACAAGAACATATAATTACTAATTCAACTATTGAAGAGAAAGGCTTTCAGGGAGCATTAGAAAAAATGGAAGAGATGGTGACAACCTACATGTAGTGCAGAGTTAACTTTAGAAGAGCAGAGTTTACAATGAACAGCAAAATTTACAATGAAAGCAAAATTTACAATGAAAGCATAATTTACAATGAAAGCATAATTTACAATGAAAGCATAATTTACAATGAAAGAAAAATTTGCTATGAACAACAAAGTTTACAATGAACAGCAAAATCCATATAAATGAATGGCAAAATTTACTATGAACAACAATTTTACTATGAACATCATTTGAAGGAATTAATGAGAATTGTTTAAGATTTTCAGTGGATATTAAAGAAAAATAAATAAAGTTATTACAAATGAAATCTAGAATGAGACAAAAGTAAAATATGAAGGGGAAATCAAAAAGAGAGAGAAGAGGAAAAGTAGACATGTTGAGGTAAAATTTCAGAACACTATATTGTTTACTGACAGTATACACTGTAGAGTCAAAACTTGTGATTTAATCAGATGCTTTTTGATTTAATTATATACATTCACAAATTTCAGATCTGACATGCATGCTTGGTTGATTTCTCTGTGTGCAAGTCTTATTGTACACACGTATACATTTAGCTTTCATATATGAAATTGGAAAACACACATACGCAGAGGGAAATAAATTTAACTTTAATTCAAAGTCGCCTGCAGGATTTAGAGACAAGTCCGTCGGGTGAACTCATTGCATCAGGTTGTTTATGATTTGCAATTAGTGGAGATCAACGTACGATAGGGAACCAAAAATAGCAGTGCGTTTTCTGATATCACCTTAATCTCATCTTTTATTCATGAGCTGAATAGTTGATGGCTCTGGCCTGGGTTTATAGGATTTTAGGTTTTTATGAACTTTTTATTTTTTCTGTCTTCCAAATTGACTTGCATGCGCATCTAACTGTGATTCTATCTCTTTCTCTTTATTTGTCCTGCTCTGGCTGCTCCTGATTCCTTTCCACTCCCCTCTATCCTCTCTTTTCTCTTCTTTCTTTCTCTTTGTTCTTTCTTTTTTTTTCCTCCCTCACTTTCACTCTCCCTTCCATTTCTCTTTATCTCTCGCTTTCTCTTTTTTCTTTTCTCCTGCCTCTCAATTCCCTTCTATTCCCAGTTAACTTTCCCCTCCTCTCTTTCTCCTGATCTTGTCTTTTTTTCTCTCTCTCTCTATTTTCTTTTTTTTTTCTTTCCTCTCTCAAACTCTTCCTTTTCTCCCTCTTTCTCTATCTTTCTCTCTTTTTCTATTTTCTCCTGTGTTAAATTCTTTTCTATTCCCAATGAACTTTTATTTTCTACTGCCAATGATCTGCTTTGATGCATATGTTATCAGAAAGGAAGCAGGATGGATCTGTTTTGTCTCTCTTCTTTTCTTTCTTTCCGTGTATAATTATCTTATCTTCAGATCCTGCCTCTCCTAAGATTTGACTAGTACAACTTCTGATCCATCCTGTACATTGCAGCTCTTAAATGTAAATCCAACCTGCCCCATGATGGTTGCAAACTAGCAATGCCCACTTCCCTAACGATATGCTTTGGCGATTTCTTGTTTTATGGATCACTTAATCAATCTCCTCAAAGTCAAGTCATTTGAAAAGACTGAAAAAAGAAATAAAAGAATAGATTTAACAGCCATGGTGTTCATCAAATTTTTTGTTTCATGTCTACATTTTTACATGTATATGAATTTTTTGTTAAGTCCATGTTTGAAACAAACTTCTAGTATAGTTCTTGCAACTCAGTTGTACATGCTTTCTTTCTCTCCTCTTTCTTCAGGCCTGGGTTGCCAATTTTGAGAGGCCTCGGATGTCGCCAGCGTCGCTGATGGCGAGCCCCGCTGGTCTCAGTCCCTACCTTCGCTTTGGTTGCCTTTCTCCAAGAACGTTCTACTGGAAGCTGACAGAACTTTATCAGAAGGTAAGCATTTGGTAATCTACCAAAAGATCAGGGCCCATATTCATAAAACCTTACTAAGCTTGTTGTGAACTGATTACATACTTAGGCTACCGTACACAGTTAGGTGACACTTAGGCCAATGAAGGTTTCATGAAGATGGGCCCAGGACAGTTTATTGTGTTATCTCCTTGTACATATACACGTACCCCGCCCCCTTCACTCACCCCTGCCCCCCCCCCCCCCCCACCTGACCATCCCCTGTTTTCCTGGTTGCCTCTCTTGAAGAATGTTCTACTGGAAGCACACAGGACTCTATTCAGAAGGTAAGCCGTTGTTACTCTACGAAAAGATCAGGGCAGGATATTTTGCTACATTTTTGCCCCTCAGTTAATAGAAGTGGAGTAGGCCAGGACTTAGAGCAGTCAGTCTACTGGGGGGTGTTTCACAAAGACTAAGATTGACTCAAATCGCTCATAACTATGGCAGGCCATTTATGCCACTGTTTGCTTTCACCTTCGGTCTCTCAAGGGATGCACAAATCATGGTCACTATTTGCATAATTTACTTTTTTTGGTTTTCTTCATCAATGAACTATAAAAAAATTGTCAATTCTGCAGATTTGTGACCATGATTTGCAAATCTTTGAGAGATCCACAGTGAAAGAAAACAGGGGCAGGAATGGCCAGCCATAGTTAAGTGCGATTTTAGTCAATCTTAGTCTTTGTGAAACACCCCCCTGGTCACTTAAAAATCTGGACGCATGCAGTATGTAATTAGTTGTATAAGATGAAAGCTTTGACTCAAAGACTTGTTCAGATATAAGGGGTTAAACTGGGTTGGGGGGGGGGGGGGGTGGGAGGTAAGCGTTATTTTTTCTTGTACAAAATGAATGGCAATAACGTGACAAAGGATTGTTAAAATGTCTCCCACTCATTGGCTGGAATTCACAAAGGTGGTTTAAATTTAGTTTATGGTTTAGGCAAACTTTGTGGTACAAGTGCGCTAGATTTAGCACGTACACTAAGATAAGTCCAATGATAAACGCGCGCGTGTGGCAAAGCCAAAGGGCGCTAGATTTACGCTTGTTGCCATGGTTTAGACCATGGTTTGTCGAAATTCATGCTTGGATTAATTCATTTAAACCGTGGTCTAAACCATGGCAACAAGCATGAATTAACATAAACCGTGGTCTAAACCATGGTAACAAGAGTAAATTTGGCACCCTTTGCCACACGCTCGCATTTATCATTGAACCTTTCTTAGTGTACGTGCTAAATCAAGCGCACTTACACCACAAAATTTGCCTAAACCATGGACTAATTTAAACCACCTTTGTGAATTCCGGCTGTTCACTTGTGTGTTATAAAATGCACTTCAGAAAAACACCCATGGTTTCCCCCTCTCATAATTGAACGGGCCTTTACAAGTAGATGGAGAGAATTGAAATTCTCTACTGGTTGCTACATGCACATGTTTCTGGAAGAGTACAGTACATGTATTTTATTAGTTGTGTAGGATGAAAACATTCATGTAGAAGTAGGGAATTCCAATTACTTACAAGACCACCTTTGCTGCACATGCACATGTACTTGATCAGAAATAGGTTTATTTGTTAAACTGTTAAGGATAAAACTCTGCGTCAGTGGATAATAGATCATGGCAATGATCAATGGCTTCATCAACTACTTCATCAAATAGGGCGATCAGATGAATGATGAAAAAAAAAAAAATGATTTTCTAACCCATTCTGGACAGGAATTGTGTAAAGCCTAATATCATCAGCTTTTCCTCCTCAAACTGGAATTGATTACATTTGTTTTTTTTCTCCTGCATGTTTGAAGGAAGTGAATTGAATTAATGTATTCAAAAAAATTGCAAAATTTAACAGAAAAATTTTCAATGTACACCAAAAATAGTGATACACAGTGTTGCATTTGCTTGATTCCGTCAATACCCTGATAGACGCCTGTCCATGCATTGTCAGCATATAAGAACTCGCAATCTCTTCGGAAGTAATAGTTAAGAAAGTTCTCTCCTCTCACATCAGTCATCTTTTTAGATCTATCAACAAAACACTATCACATTATGGCCTCCATAATTAAATTAATTACACATGAAGACTGTAACAGATATTTAAAAGCAGGGAAATAAAAGCACTTTTTTTCTTGCAGCGCGGTTCACCTTTTAGATTTCAGGACAAAAGTGGAATTAATCTAATTACTGATTAGACTGTATTAGATACAGATCTATAGACAAGGGTCACAGGAGATAGGTGTTAGAAATAATAGATCTTGATTTGCATTACAATTCTTATAAATTGGTAAAAGGCATTTTAAAAGGTTTACGCCTGTGGTTGTTCATAGTATTTGTCAACAACTGCGTCATCAAAAGTTCCTATCGCAATAAGGTTCTGTGACCAAATGGCTTCCTGTTACAGAATGATGAAAACAAAGCCTGTTTGTGGATTAAAATTCTCCTTTTGTGGTAAAATTAGTGCTATCTTAGATTCTTTTTAGTTTAGTGGCAAATAATGATTTTGTTTTTCCTACATTTTTGTTTTCTACTGAAAGGAAGTTATTGGCACGTATGCAAGTCAAAGAATTCATTTTCAAACATGAATTTTCTGTGGCTCACTACATGTAGGTGGTCCTACATTTGTTAAGCCTATTGGGTGATAGTAGATGCAGTCTTTCCTAGATAGAATCTGCCTTCTTATAATAATCTTACAGACTTACAAGATTGGTGTTTTTTATTTTGAAGATGAGGTTATCACAGCTGAATCTCTATTTTTTATAAAAATGTTAACTTGTCAGTCAATATTTTTGTGCATGTGCATGTACATGTAGCAATATGTTTTTTCATGATTCCACACAGTTACTTTACATACAATATGAAGAGTTTGAATGCAAAATCCATTATATATCAATTTTTGTCAAATTGAGATATTTGCAATTAAAGGTCTAGAAAAATAAAGAAAATAATAAGAAAAATTACGGTACTTTTGACCTTAATTTTAACAATATATGCAATGAGCAATATATCATTTGAAAAGTATTATTTTAAACTACGTGACGGTGACCTTACTTTCAAATTTTCAAAAACGGCGTTGACCGGTTTTTGCATATAAACTATATACATGCAGTCCTGTATTCTGCTATGGAGTTGTAAAGCTCTGATCAATGCTTTTTCCGGTATCCAATACCATTATCACATGATTACCTTACTATTTCAGATAACAAAAACAAATGTTCTTTCCTCTATTAGAAAGGTTCAATTTGATGATGTATTCAAAACTTTCCATGATGATCTTATCATTCATCATTGTTGCATGTGGCTCGCCCTAGTTCAAGAGCTATTTTAGGAGGTCTCGATCGTTATCTCACGTGGGTCGTTGCTTTGTGGTATTCTAGCAAAAGTCACTCCCCTAGTTGGTTCGCATAAAGCTCTTGACTACCGTATTCCTTTATTTTCATTGGTCTATTACAGTGGCCACCCATCTCCGTAGCTAATGAGGTACATGTAATGATGTACCATTTTCTTTTCATGACGATCTTATCACTTGTTTTGAAAGTTTTAACACGTCAAGCCAGGTTCTATTTTTGGAACTAAAAATAAAATGCTGGAGCTCTTGATTGTAATCTGGTGGGTGGTTTAGGGTTCACGAGAAAAGTGCACTCCCAGTTTAGTTGAAATATGTTTCTTTGATGATTGTTTCAGTGTTATGACATGTCCATGGAGTGATGGGTTTGATAATTTGAAGTTGTTTTTTATCTTTGAGATACCATCAAAACAAATTTTATTCCAACCCCAAAAATGTGTAACCCTGCCTACACACGTAATGTGAGATGTTGTTAGTATTTCGTTCATTTTCCTTTGTTGTTTAAAAAAAAAAATAGTTGTTCTTGTATTTTCTTTTGGTTAAGTTCAGGAACCAGAACTTTTAGATTTAACCCATTCGTTACAGAGGTCCACATTTTGTGGTTTGGCCTAATATCTTTTGATGCAAAGCCCTAAAAATCATGCCAAATACATGAGCAGAAAGAGCAAAAAAATTCTACATATACTGTGCCCATTTTGGTTGCGTCAGTATTTGTTGTTTGATGCTGAAAATTTTTAAAAGGAAAATAAGCATTAAAATCCTTAAATTGGCAATGTGATAGAAAGTTTAAAATCACCATTTTCCCCAAATTGGCAACTTTTTGACTTCTCATAATTTCTGTCAATTTATATTTATTTCAGATACATGACGTTTTATAAGAAAAATGTAGCAATAAAATAAAATGTTGGTGTTGCCAATTTGAAGAATAAAAGCTGATTAAATTAGGCTTTGAATAATTCCTGTCATGAATGGGTAACTCAAATTATTTTGAGTGTAAATGTGTATGCCCCAATGCCTGATCAAAAGTTTTGTCTCTAATCAAAGCTGTTTAAGAATTTGTGTTTCAGGTTTTGCTATGTGTTACCCAATGTGGATACCTGGAAGGAAGAGAAAAGAATTATTCATTTTTATCCTTTCACTGTATTCCAATATAAGTGGTCGTGAATAGATAATATGCAGCAGTTATATTGGTGATGATGAGGATGATGATGATGGGATGACGATGGTGATGATGAGGATGATGATGATGAGATGACGATGGTGATGATGAGGATGATGATGATGAGATGACGATGGTGATGATGAGGATGATGATGATGATGAGATGACGATGGTGATGATGATGATGATGGTGATGAGATGATGATGGTGATGGTGATGATGATGATGGTGATAGTGATGGTGATGATGATGGTGATGATGGTGATGATGAGGATGAGGAGGAGGAGCTCTAGGTGATGATGATTATGGTGGTGGTAGCAGAGATGCTGATAATACTGATGATCATCATCATGATTTGCATGATTATGATGATGAAGAAGATGATATTGATAGACACAAACAGTTACAAATTAAATTTCTATTTATTCATAGTGCTCTCTGGATCCCTTTTTTTTCTCCTTATCTTTTGTTCAGGTTCGAAAGACTACTCACACGCCTCTTTCACTCCATGGTCAGCTCTTGTGGCGAGAGTTCTTCTTTACCGTGGCTTGTAACAACAGCATGTTTGACCGCATGGTAGACAACCCTATCTGTATCCAGATACCTTGGGACAAGAATACAGTCATGCTCAATAAGTGGGCCAATGTAAGTAATTAACCCGTCGACTGCTGAATTCTCATATTCCCATAGAATTTATACAGGCCATCCGGTTCCCATTGGCAAGGGGATAAGAAAAAAAGGGCAACATGTACCTTTTTAGGGCTACAACTGTTGCACTACCGCTGGGTTATTTTACAGACAGGAACAGCGTATTTGACCGCACCCTTTCTGTATTATTGTAGTTCTTGTTTTGAAACTCACTGTCCATCTTGAATCTTGTGAAAATCAGATCATACATTCCATACTGTAGCTAATGAAGCAGTACAAAACATTTGATATTAATTGCATCTGAAATCCTTGAAATGAATCCTTTGAGCATTTAGTTAGCGTCATGGAAGTTATGAAATTCATATTTGTGAATAGCTATTCAGTTATGACAGTGATGATGTACTTGTAGTTCTTGCATTTAGAATGCACTTTCAGATAATCTATCTAAATGTTAAAAATTAAATAAATGGCCATTGTTTGTGTGACATTGAACATTTTATAGATTCTTATTGCTGTAGGTATCCATAAACAAATTTATCATTGTTTAGCTCCTTTGGTGACACTGTTCAAAATGAAATCTGCTTGTGATAGGGTGATACTTGTTATCCATAGCTAAATGCCATCATGATACAGCTATACATGTTTGCTTTGACGGCTTTATTTATATGACACCTGAATAGATCCCTGTCATTTGATTGGTTGTTTGATGTTGATCATTTATCCCATTGCACTATGACGTCATCATTCGTGCAATTGTGGCTCCATTTATCGTGCCATCTTGGATCCATACGATTTGCTCCATTGCACGAACGCCGAGAGCCCGGCACACAACGAACATTAAACGCTTGCATTTGCAATGTGCATCACGAACAGCGCGCTAGCGTATAGCGCTATTGATTTATTGCGATTTGATCTATTTTTAGTTGTCATATAAAACAAATATGAATGTTTTTTCATTCGTGCAATGGACAGAATATTTCATTCGGTGAAAGATGAAATTATTGATGCATTCAACTCGGCTGCGCCTCGTTGAATGGATCATTTCATCTTTCACCTCATGAAATATTCTGTCCATTGCAGTCATAAACATTCATATCTGTATATTATCTGCTGGTAATACTAACTGTGGCTAATTGCTTCTTGAACGGTTTCGCAGGTTTCAATAAAAAAATCTCTCTCTCTATCATTCCTGTGATAGGGTGAGACTGGCTATCCGTGGATAGACGCCATCATGACACAGCTACGCTTGGAGGGCTGGATTCATCCGCTAGCCAGACACGCTGTGGCTTGCTTCTTGACCAGAGGAGATCTCTGGATCAGCTGGGAGGAAGGCATGAAGGTCAGTACATTGCACAACGCCTACTCAGCTTGTTGTACGCAAGTCTATGGGAGCTAAACGTGTGATATTCGTACCATCGAAAATGTACCATTGCACGGTTATTACGTCACAGTAGATTCCCACAAATTACTTGTTTTATTTCTTTTGTGAGGTCACAATTAACTTGCGCAGTAGGTCATATACCGGTACGTGTATTCAACTGTTGTTCAGGCAAGTCGTGCACTACTAGAGATTCCAGATACGTGCACAGCCTAGCAAGTCATTTTGCAGTTGGAACTTCTTTCTCTGCTTTCAAACCTTGATTTCTAAACCAAAATGTTACTGTTTTTATTGATTTTCTTCAATATTTCAGACTTCCGAGGTATTGTACAATACAAATAGCAAATATTGTAATTTGTGCAATAGTACGAGATTTCGCGCTCGGTGATAGATGGCGACGTAACTTCTATTCAACTCGGCTTCACTTCGCTGAATAGAAGGTCCCTCTTTCCCCTCATGCGAAATCTCGTACCATCGTACTCATGTCTGGTCATCTTGTATACTGGTCATCTTGACCACTGCTCAGGGTCCCATTTCATAAAACTTGTTATCAATAACAAGTTGCAATAAGTGTTTAAGCTACTGAAATCCTTGCATCTGATTGGCTTAGAGCAAATTTAACATAGAAATGTGGCAGTTGTTACTGATAACAAGTTTTATGAAACGGGACCCATGTGTACAAAACATGCATGATGCTGACAGTATCCCGAACTGAACAAAGTTGTAAAGTTTACCAGTCACCTGAAGAAAAAAAAAATTGTGTACAGCCAATAACCCCCCTCAAATACCACCCCCCTCAAATACCACCCCCACCCAAAAAAGAATAAATTTCTCCAACATTTTAAGGGGTACCACTTATATTATATGTCCACTTGATACAACCTGTTCATCCCTACGAGGAGTAAAGCTGTGAGGGTGGCGGGGATTCAGCACACTTTTCCCCTCCAAGGCAGGGATGATGGCACATGCAGTACCTAATAAATAATAATAATAATAATAATGATGATGATGATGATGATGATAGTAATAATTAGCAGTATTATTATACCCCCCGCCAAACGAAGTTTGAAGGGGGTATTTATATAGGAATCAGCATACAGCTGGGTGGGCGGTCGGGCAGTCGGTCCATTGCAAATCTTGTGGATCAAACTACTTTCTCATTTTTCAAGCAGTGCTCATGAAATGGGGCACACACATTGGTCTTAGGATGAAGATGCAAGACATAATTTTCTAATGTGTTGGAAACTACATTGCCATGGTAACACCATGGCAACAGCATGTTATGGCAATAAATCAGGAAATCTTCCTCATTTTTCTAGCAATGCTCTTGAAATTTGGCACACACATTGGTTGGAGAAGAAGAAGAAGAAGAAGAAGAAGAGGGAGGAGGAGGAAAAAGAAGAAGAAAGGAGAAGAATACTTAATTGATAATAATAGTAATCATCATCATAATAATGATAATAATAATAATAATACACTGTAATAATAATAATGATAGATTTAATTCACTTTCCATCAGGTGTTTGATGAGTACCTCCTGGATGCGGATTGGAGTGTCAATGCTGGTAACTGGATCTGGTTATCCTGCAGTTCTTTTTATCAACAGTTCTTCCACTGCTATTGTCCAGTCAAGTTTGGCAGGCGTACAGACCCAAATGGAGATTACGTCAGGTACGTTCTTTTTCTGACAGAATCCCCTTTGTTTTACTTTTCTTTTCAATCAGTTACTCTAAATTTTAATCTTATTGCAGTTCAGTTCCTTATTTCAATATCATGAATGAATGAATGAAAGAACTTTATTACCAAAAACTGATCACAATAGTATATATACATTTGATACACACACACATATCTTTGGTAATAGGACACCACTAGATAGCAATGCTGCTAGTAAGGTGTGGTGCCTTAATACTAAACTCATATTATGAATAGATTTACGTACATGATATATGGGAATTAGTATATAAGACAACATTTGGTATTTACAATCATGCTAAGTATACTCGTGTGTTTACGAATACTACACGTACATCATAAATGGATCATTTAGACATAAAATAGAGTACGTACAGGATCATGATTTAGTAAATGTTCTTGTGCAGTAGTTTTTAGGTTTTGAGAGTTCCTAGGTTTTGAGAGAACTTTTGATAATGTTTATAGGTACACTAGTGTCCCATGTTTTTCCACTAAAATTGGCCATTTCACCCATCAATAATTCATAATGATTGTAAAGTTTGCATTGTCACATGTCTGCCATGTGATGATTAATGCATTCTAAATATTGATAACTGATTGCAACAGTTACTGTGTAACTTATCAGGATTTCCAGGCAAACTCCGCTTTTGTTTGCTGAAAACATACGAAAACGGAAAACCTTATCAAAGTTTGACTTTTCATATTTTGAAACAACATCCCCCAATTCTAAAATTATCAATTTTATGATACAGTGTCATCAAAGTTTATATGACTTATCACATTTTAAAACAGAGTCCCTTTTATTTTCTAAATGTTGACTCATGATAATGCAGGGCAAAGTCCCCCTGTGTTTGCTTAAAATTAACCCTCTGAGAATACGGCCCTATGAAAGTTCAATTAATTCATCATATTTCAAAACAAAGTGCCCCTTAATATGAAAACAATCACTTAGGTACACATTCCTTTATTATGTTTGTTTGACTCATGATAAATTCAGTTCACAGTCCATCCCCTTGTTTACTGAATATGTGTTTACTCTAAAAAATAATTAAAGAAAAAAAAAATTTCAGAAAATGCAAGCAACTTGCAGATACTTCTTTCAATGAAAAAAAGGAAGAAACTTGTGCTTTTGATACTGTGGCTTCTTTTTAAAAGAAATGATCAGAATTTTTTTGCTGATTTAAAATTTTGATAGATATGCTGACAATTTCACATTTCCTTAAAGCTTATGATGATAATAATGCAAATAAAATGAGCATAAAATGATCATTTTGAACATTAATTGCCTGAAAAGTCTGATACAGTTTTTTTTTATCACACGAACACCATGATTTGCTAAGAACGAAAGAGAGATAAACAAGATGACATATAAAGTTTATAAAGTTGGTAATTGCTTGAAGGTGCTTTCTTTGTCTCTTTCTTATAGGAAATATCTGCCATTTCTCAAGAACTTCCCCTCAAAGTACATCTTTGAGCCCTGGACAGCTCCCCTAGAGGTGCAGGAGAAAGCGAAGTGTATTATTGGTGGGTAGAACGTTCCCATGTCCACAGGTTTAGAGTCATGTTGGTGCTGAGGACTATGAGAGTTGAGCCATTTCTGGCAGTGATGGTGATTGTGATGATAGTGATGGTGGTTTTAATAGTGATGAAGAATAAGACAGACAAATATTCATTGAAAGAAATGTTTACATGTATGTCTTCCTTACTTAGGGCATAGATAAACAGGTAGCTGGATAGGTAAATAAAACTCGACAAAACCCAAGGGGCAAAAATTCGTAACCAAATTCCTTCATGTAAGAAGCTTTATTATTTCTAATTATTTAGGTAAATAAGATAATATATTGATGGACAGAGAAATAAAATAGTGATGAGGAAGTAGATGGATCGATGATCAGGTAGATGGATAGAGAGGTATGTTTAGATAGATATGGATTGATGGTGGGATGGATGGATAAAAGGATGGATGGATGATAGGTAGAAGAATCAGTGAATGGATAGGAGATCTGCATTAAAAAACATCAGTTACCACATAAATGAACAGACAGAATAGATAGTAATTACATCCTTGGTTAGATAGATGTAGAGATGATGGGGAGAGTGGTAGCAACATTGATGATGATGATAATCAAATTCTTTGAAAGAAGTACGATAAGAGCTGTTAATGGAAAACACAACAGTGTTTACATTCTTAAATTTACTAGAGGAAAATAGGTATTCACTTAACATTTCATTGTTTTGAAATAAGCTTTAAACATGATCATGATGTTATGCTATAGTTGCTTTTTTGTAGTGAAGTGTGTAGGCAGTTTTGTTAACTGGTTTCTAAAATATTTCAGCATTGTTGCACATGATGATTTCTTCCTTGATGATTATGTAACCATAACATCTTTTGAAAAATCAAAATTGCTTTTTCATGCTTGGCAGGGCCTTTCATTTTATGCACTGAATTGTCCCCACGCATCCTAAAAGAGAATATTTGGTTAAATGGGCTTCGTCATCATCGTCATCTTATTAGTCCCATATAATAATTTTTTTAAAAACAGGTTTGCTTATTGATGAAGCATGGTATAAAATCATATGAAACTTTTCTGGCATGGCTATATTATGTCAATATCGCTTGCCCTCACCCCAAATTCATTTTCCCCCAATTTTAAAAGAGATATATAATGATTATTTTGAAAAAAAGTCTTTATTATGTTTGCATATGCCAATTTTCCTGTATTCTAAAATTTGTTGGACATCCCGTTTTGGCAATGATAGGGATGAGCAGCTTCCCTTCCCTTTTATCATAAGATTGATGAATATGTATTGCCTAATATTATTCTGGGACATTTTTGTGGTCGACACTAACATGCATAAATCAGAGATCCTCCCCGGTGTGTATTATCTTCTGAAAGCATGTTTGATATTTCAAATGAGTTAGTAAGCTGTCCCTCTCATTATTGGTTGGGTGGAAGAATGACGTTACACCTGATACTAGAGACTGACTTGTAACGCCTTTCTTGCACTCACCCAGGCATGTGTACATGTACCTTAATCTTTTCACCACTCTAAAACATGTGCAACTTGAGACCTTCTTTCGCAGGAAAGTTGTTAAAATCTCCCGCACTTTGCATGAAAAGTTGCTTTCGTCGTCGAGTCGCGAGGCGAAAGCAAGTACGACACCTATCACCAGGCGGGGGACAGATCAACTGGATTTGCCGTCTCTCACTCTCTCTTAACACGCTGTTTTGCGATAAGCTCCTGAATAAAATAAGTCTAGTATTTCGGGTAATGTAAACGGTATACCTCAGTAATTCCAAAAAGGAACAAGGTATACTGATCTGTGTATTGTAAGTTAAGAACTCTTGTTTCATTTTTTCCTGTGATTGTAAACTCTGTCTTTTCCTGTTTGTTGTTAATATTTTTTATTTCAGTTAAGTTTTTTATTTCACTTTTTTTTCATAAGTTCTGTAAGCAATAATGTATTTATTTTATTTTGTTTATTGATTTATTTAATCGGTATAGCAATGTTTATGTTGTTCATATATTTGATAGTTGCATGTTGTGTGGAGTTTTTTCATGTGAATCTTTTTCAAGCTTTGAGAAGTAACTTTTGTTGTACCTTCATGCTTCACTTTTTATGAATTTTGAACCCAACTAAATACTTGCTCACAAACTAGAAATGTGTCATGATCACATTACATACCACTTGACAATATATGGACAACATTGACATGTACTTAAGTCTCTTGTGAACATACTTTTGGGAAGGGAAATTAAATCATTTTTAAGACCTTTTGTAATGAGTTCGCAAAAGCGTCCATTTTCTTTTATTGTCCCATTAAAAAAAACTTTATTTCTTTATTCACATTATTTTTTAAATTCATTTAATTGGCATAATGTATGTCAGTGCTGCCAAATTTGGCCTGCCCTATGTATTGGAATCTGATACAGAGCGCTGGAATTGTGGTAAAATTTGCGTTGCACTGACAAGTTTTGAATGATCTAACCCCCACTGTGATGATGTCTGTAATTGGCTCACTTACTCTGCTGCTGATGTCACATGATCAGCAGAGAGATCACCTGATACTTAAATTTTTCTCCAGGAAGAGGTACATGTACATGTACTGTTTTTTTTTTCTTCTTTAGTCTTGTTTTTTGTAGGCTTGGCTACCATGCATGTAGGCCTGATAAATGTATTTTGTATTTCTAAATCACTATAGGTTCATAAAATGAAAATAATCAAACAGAAACTGTGTGTGAAACAGAAATGAATATTGTGCCCCAATAAGAAAGATAGAAAGACTTATCCTTTAAAAAAAGTTTTGTTGACTAAATTTCATTTGCAAGGCATTGATAGTGAAGTATGAAGAATTTTACTCTCATTTTGTTTTAATTTGTTGATTAGATTTGGTTAATAGGTGGGATATTTCATTTATATTTCCTTCACTGATACACCTAGAATATTACTTTCTATTTAAAGGCTAAATGAACCCTCCCATGAACTAATCAATTTCATCCAACTTCGGAATTTCTATTTGATAAGTTTGGCAGTTATTATAACCCCCTGTTTTGGAGAAACTAAATAGTGGTTTCATTTTTTTTATCCAATGAATTAACTCATTCTAATATATTATAATATAATCTAATTCCATTATCATTTTTAGTAGTTTGAACCTGATTTGAGCAAAGGTACAGACATCATCAGAAAGCTGGGAGTTAGAGGCTGGTGTAGATTATTTCCTATGCAAGTTGACTTGCCATCCCCCATTTGCCATAATGGAGGTGGCCACACTACTGTATTCTGGAGCAAACCATTCTGTCTATAGGGTCAAGGAATTGGTTTTTATGTTAAAAATTAACAGTAATGCTGATTGCTACAGGTTACTGGATATTGATATCCCTTGTGCATGTGGTTGAAGTCAGTGAGAGAGGCGTTTATAGGCATGCTTTATTTGTTCTTTTTGGGCAGTCTTTGTTCTGCTTCTGAAAAAACTGGGAATTCAGTGTGCAGTCTATTTGAAACACTGTGGACACTTTCCGGTTACCGTACTTAGTAAACCCCTCCTTGTTGAATGGAAGTATCCAGTGTACAGACCTGTGGCCTGTTTCATTATCGAAATGAGGTATGGTAGAAGTCATTGCTGATTCAGCGTGGGAAAGATGTACACCAGAGAACTTCAAGCGAATGGAGATCTCCTTCTCCATTCTCAAAACCGCTCTATTTTGGTTCATTTTTGCAATTATTGTGTTTTATTAGTCAGTATTTTTTGTCTGTTCATCTATTATTTGAATCTATATTTTCACCATGTTTTTCGTGCGGGACAATTTTCTAACCCTCAGGCAAGGACTACCCTCTGCCGATAGTGGACCATGCTGAGGCATCTCATCGGAACATCGAGCGGATGAGGAAGGTCTATAACAACCTGTCACGACATGGAGGACCAGGTATGATGATCATAAAGTTGTCTCCTCCGGTCTGCACCCGGAACATATTGCATGTTCCTGCTGGCATTTAACTTTGAAAGACATTAGAGACCTTAGTCAAAGCATATATACAGTAATCATTATTTCGGTTTCCAGAAGCAATTTGAAATTGTGGAGTATATTAGCCCAATCAGAGGGGAGTTCAAGCCATCTTTAAATCAGGGACAATCTGGGACTGGTCTGGTGATTCAGACACACCATCGTGCCTTTTCCCTGACTAAAAGATCCACAGTGTCTTACAGTAATGAATTTACCTCTTAGTAGACAGTTTCACAGGTACATGTATGCTTAAGTAAAACTTCCCTTGTTTCCTAGAAACATTCTCTGACTTATGACCTTGTTTGATCTTGACAGGTATCCTGGGATCAGTACCTAGCTCCAAGGCAGCCTCTGCCCCTCCCAAGCTTGGTAAACCCAATGTCTCCTCCAAGCTACAACCAGAGCAACAACAGCATCAGCAGCAACAGATGCAGGAGAGACCTGTACCACCACCCAGCGACAACAGCGCCCTCATGCCCCGACCCAGTAAGATGCGTTTCATGGGTATGAGTCCGGGAATGCGCCACCTGCAGATGCCTTTTGGTGGCGACACCAGCCGCAACATGGGTGGAGGAGGCGGCGTCAACTTAGGTGTCAGCGGTGTTGGAGGTGTTGGCAACGTCAGAGGCGTCGAAGTCAGCGGTTTGGGTGTGAGCGATGTCAACAGTGGCCTTCCAGGTTCAAGCACAGGTCCCTTGACCTACCAACCATCGCTCGACATTCAGCAGCAACAACAGCAACAACATCAGCAACAACAGCAACAGCAGCAGCAAGTGAGCCAGCAACACGTGCCAGTCGGAATAGCTGGCCTGAGCCAGATGGATGTCCCTGGGACGTCGGGAAGCCTGCTGAAGGAGCTCGAAGGAACCGACTGGCAGGCACATTGGCAATTCACCAACCAATGACATTCCAGGACCAGGGATCAACAGTTTGTAGATCCTTGACCGTACGATTGATCAGAGATTATAAATATGTACAGTTTTTTTCTGGATTCTCTGGATTTAAATCTATGTATTGTACCTCAGTGAGCATGCTGATGTTTTACTGGTCTATGAAACACACTAATTTTCTTGGATGTAAATGTCTGGTTTACTGTACTCCAGTAGAAACTAATGTCTAACATGCAATGAACAGGTAATGCTTTAGAGAACCCATTGATTTTTCATGAAAGGAGGAGATTTATTTGATAAGCCCCTCCTAGGGTAGATCTCTAGGCATATTTGGGTGGTTGTGGCGTTGTGTAAACTTGTGGGTTATTATACCAAATCGAGGGACTAAGGATTTGGCACCTGAGGAAAGATCTCCTCTCATAGAACTTATTGTGATATAACAATCTGGGTATTGTTTCACCAATCGTTTGTGGATGAAGTGATGACAATATATCTTAATCCGTTGACTACTGAATTCTCAAATTTCCATAGACGGGCCAACCGGCTCCAGTAGGCAATGGGTTAATGATACAAACCTTGATTTTTTTTGTGAAAAAGTGGAATTTTGTGATTTCAGTATCTGAATATCATTGTAGATCTTTTGATTCCAAAGACCTTTGAAAGACATCATTTCTTCTCCTTTCAAATACAAACATCTGCTTATGTTTTGAATATCTTCAAGACTGAAATCATTAACAGTTCAGACTTGTATATAGATGACTTGAGGGACACCCCATGAGGCCTCTAAAAGCTTCATCAAACTCATCAAAATAAAAGCTGAACTCTTTATGACCAAATATTCAAGTAAGGTTATGATAGATACCCACACCTTGCAGTGATGTTTTTTTTACAAAAATCCTTCAAATACTTGAGTTAGGAAATGCTTCTCTTCATACCTCATTTTTTAATACAGTCTGGCCATTAAGCCCATCAAAAAGTGTGATTTTTTTTTTCTTTCAGAAAATGCCCTCTTCACTGCAAATAAAGCCAGATTACAACTCAACTGTCATGTATGTGCTCTTCAGGAGTTACTTTTAGCATTAAGATTTTTTCTGTCTCTCTCTGCACTGCTGTAAGAAAGACCACTAATGTTAAATTCAATTCAATTCAATTCAATTCATTTATTTTTCCTCTTTCAACTTTTCATATTTACAGTGATGGTACAGTTTACTTCACATATTGACATACATATAAATAAACTTGCACAATACAATGAATAAGAAAAAAAAAATTGAAAGGGAAGGAGGGCCGACTATAAAGCATAGCTTGTAGGGTGTAGGCCCCCCTGTTAAAAGTATTCTCTTGAACTAATATTTTATGAAAAAATAACAACAATAACAACTGATTCAGTAATTACAAAATCATTTTAAGATGCAAAACAATGATAAATATATACATTAAAAAAAAACAATAAAGGTACACAAACATTAAAGTTGCACACAGTCACGCTACAAATTATATTCGATTGGGAAATGCGATTACCTAGTAGCTATTCAGAAGAAGAACAGAATATGCCTTAATATGGGTAACATTGCCTGTTTGAAATCTTGCTGAGATACATGTATATATATATATATATATATATATATATATTCTATGAAAATTTATCCTCTAAATATCACTGCATATATTCATTGCTTTTCAAAATATCTATATTGTTAACGTGTCATTGTTATTGTAAGCAAAATGTGTGGAATTTTAAATTGAAAATTAATGCACAGCATATTTGCAGAGACTCCAACCCTCCCGTTTTCGGCGGGAGATGCGCGCTTGAGTTTGAATTTCTCCCGCCCTAGCTGTGTTTCTCGTTTTTTTCTCCCGCCCAACCACCATTTTGAAAAAAAAATGAATCTGAATCATTGTATTTTACCTCATTTATAGTTGTCATCATTTCAAATAAGCCTAAGATAGCACCAGAGAACTTCTATAACCCTAAAAGTGGCCTCCGGTCCGCAGGAAATTGCGTGCTTTGCGCTGGTGACGTGGGCTATGCGCACATTGAGTCAGAGTCTCCCGTTTGCTCGGGAGTCTCGGCGGGAGAATCTCCTTCTGAAGAGGTGCTTGGGGTTGGAGTCTCTGTATTTGTGTATGATTAATATGATGTCTTGGGAAATGTGTTTTTACCCGTCTTCTTGACTGATCATGCTAAAAAAAACAAACTAACAAAGTGTCTGGGGCTTTTTCTTTGTTATTTTTTTTTACCATATTTGTATATATATGGTTTATTACAATGGTGAAGGGATAAGTGTACATTGTTGATGAGAGGCCTTAACTTTTAATTCTCGATGACGGGAAAGTACATGTAAGAAATGTGACTAGAGTTCAACCAGCCTTTACGAGCTGTGCAAGGAAAATATCTAGAAAATGTATTTAGGAGCAAGAGTGATGGCAGATATACATGAAGTAATGCAACTTGATTTTGTGTTTGAATAGTGATATTTTAGGCACTGAGAAAATGGTAGAAAGTACAGAGAAAATAGTAAAAGCAGACTCTTTATTTTTCAAGATAATAAGTGGGTGAATGAAGTCCACTACCAGTATAATTGTTTTTTACCTTCATATTTTTCTCGCGTTTTTCTTTGTTTGTTTTTGTTTGTTTGTTTTTGTTTTTTGTTGAAATTTGATTTGCTTTCATAGGGTTGTATGTATGAGGGGTGTTTTTTTTTTAAAACTACACTGTATGGAATATTGGTTCTGTCTGAGTTTATCATGGATACATTGTAAAGGGCATTAAATTAAAGTTGCTGGCTAAGACTATTTTAATGATACATTATTTCTTCAGAGGATCTGATATATGATAAAATGGCGGTGCATGTATATCTCTTGGTTTATAATGCTTGAAAATTATTGGCTCATTATGAACTTAAGATCTCATCATTTGCCCCGAAACCCAGACAGTTCATGTTAAGCTATTTTGTTTTTTGTCTGTTAGTTTTTTGTTTTTTTTAAATGTACCTATGAAAGTAAAAAACAATAAGTAACTACCTTACATGCAATATAGTTTCAAAATGGAACTGCTGAAACTAAATCATAGTTTTGATTGAAAAATGGAGAGGTTCTAATTTACCCTATATTTTTGTATTTTTTCAATATTTAAACAAGCATAACTTCCTAAATATTAGTCCTGAGACACCTGATTTTTTTTCTCTTCTTCTTTTTAACATTAATAGATTTTAGGGATTTTAAAGGGTGCACAAATACATCATAATTTTGATTACTTGCTTTATATTTTAGATGTTCCCTTAACCAGACAATCTCTTAATTTACAACGCCCTTTTTTAAGCACAGGAAAATACGATAAATCTAACTAGTGTTAACTTGTCTGTTGTACTCACAGTGTAATTGTGTATTAACATTGTGTCATATACCCTTGCTTCATTGCACTCATGTTTTGGAATTTATCAGAACACATTTTGTGATATATATATATATATATATATATATATATATATATATATATATATATATATATGTAGATCTTTTTCGATAATGAAAGGTATTGTCTACCTCAAACAACCCTATTGAAATGGTAGGAAAACTATTAGTTTAAAAACTAATAAATAGTTGGAAAACTTATAAATAGTTGGAAAACTTATAAATAGTTGAACAAAATTATGCTTCTACCTGTAGCTGTTTGAAACAGCGAGTACATGCAGATATATCGTCAAGTGACTTCACAATGCACATCACAAATACACGTAGTATCACATCTGTCTGCAAGACAGCCAGATAAATATTCTTGTACATGCTCATCATCTAATGGATGTATTTTTAGTGTGTAGATTTAGTTTTTGTATCTACATTCAGCCCTAGAATTGCCAGTAACATGACTACAAAAAGGCACCCCTAAAATAAGAAAGGTTTGGAGCTTTTATTGTTTTTCCTTGCTTACCAGAGAATTTTCAAGTGAAAGGCACCCATTTTTTTGTCTTGTGCTTGTCAGATCTTTGCACCTTCAGTGAAAAATAATCATGCTCCTCGGTTCCTAAATTTGTTATTTACTGCTTTCCCACTTACAATGGTTAAGCATCATGGCATCATGTTTTGTACATTGTCCACATGTACAGGGATGTACTTTGAAATTTCTTTAACAAACTTCAGAGGTTTCATTGACAATATTGCCTGTAGGCATTGCTTCTCATTGACAAGTCACATCCGCAAAGAAAGTTTTTTTTTTTCTTTTTAAAAAATTTATATGTGCAAAGAAAGTTACTGTCGGCAGGTCCGTGGTGGATATTCAGTAGCTGTTTTTATTGCCATTAAGTACTCTGCATGAATAGTTTTAGGTCCAGGTGGGCCCTCCCTGCCTTATGTTAAGGATATTATTGGAAAAAAACCCCACTTAAGTCTTTGCCAAAATATTTCATTGATATTTATAAAAAAAAATACTTGGATAGTATTTTATAGTCCCTCTTGTCCATTTCTGTGTATGTTTTTGATATATACCAATGCAAGGATTTATTTTTCTTGGTCATTATAATGCTTTTAATGATGGAATTAGCCCTGTGATAATTTATTTCTCGTGTTAATGTGATCCTTGTATGATTGTAATTTGTGATGCTTGTAATCACCAGACTTTAGAGGATGTCTATTCATTGGGTTCATATTTTTATGTTGTCAATAAATACATGTATTTGTTTCACTCTAAGAAATCGATTACCTTTCTTTGTGTAATTCATTAGGAAGTTTGTCTGAGTTTATGGAGTTAACATAAGAAAAGCCCCCCCCCCCCCCTCCAACACTCCACACATTAGTGGTTATTACATGAAATGCTAGTAAAAAATGAGGGTGTTCTGTCGTAAGACAGATTTTGCAAAGACCATGATAAACTCACTATAAAGAGGTCATTTGGACCCTGAAAATTACCGTGCAATATCAAGAATATTGTTATATGAGGAATAGTTATTTCAGGAAAAAAAAAAAAATAACCAAAATAATATAAAGGTCCTCGACCAGCAGAGTTACATTGTTATATCAGGAATCTCTTCCATATTTGAGCTCTTCATTATGAGTTTCCATCGTTAACTGTATGAATTACATGAAATTCTTGCATTTCACAATGCATGTGCCACCAACCTCCATACCATGAGAGGCCCATTTTCCCACTCACTGGTCAACAACTATTTCAAGGCAGCAGAGGAAGCGAGTGAGAGTTTGACAATGCAGAGAAATATTCAACTCGCCAAGGTGTCCCAAGCGCAGGCAACGATGAGTTAGCATAACAAGCAGTGACAGCCCAGGGAAAGTATGAAGTATAGTGTGTAATCACTTAGAATAGGAGCAGAAAAGGCAACTATTGCAAGGTGTGGATGGTACTGCCGTGGAGCCATCTCCCAGAATTAACACGCTAAAGTCACTGTCACTACTGAACTGAAAGAGGGTGCTAGGATTGTGAAATGCGTAATTTATCAGTACATAATCATGTACGTGTAAATACAGTTTTTAATGAAGTGGTAACATTTATAGTAGACAAGTTTGTAAACCAGCAGTTTCTTCATAGGTTTATGTACTGAACACGATCACATTCGAGTTTGCGAAATGGTCCGAAGTAGCCACCCAACACTGCAAAGCACGCCATGCTCATTGCACTGCAAGGTTTGCTCAAGGTGATGATGAAATCTTAGATGTGGTTGAATCTCTGAATCTCTGAATGGAAATCTGAACATCGCTGAAGCAGCACTAGTATCCAGAGCTGGTCTGGGTTACCCTGCAGCATGCAATCCTACTTCAGCTTTAAGTCCTTTTCTAGTTGATTTTTTAAAGGTAGCAGTGTATTTAAGTGTTTGGTTTCAGGGGACAAGTTTGAGTTTGTTGAATTTGTTGGTAACCTAGCTTTAGAAATGGAGTGGTGCAGAAAGATGCTTCTGGAACACAAACAATGCAGACAGTGTACATTTGGCATTCTTTGTACGCATATTTTTGCACCATGCAATTTTGCTAAGCTACCTAATAAAATAGCTTGGATTAGACCTTTAACTTGTCTTGATAGCATGATACATGTATTACAGAAATTTACAATTCAATCAAACACACCAAACCACCACCACCCCCCCCCCCCCCCCCACCAAGCCGACATGAAACCAACACTAAAACTAACAACAACAAAAAACACACACCAAACCAACACCAAACCTACATCAACAGAACACCAAAGCAACAGCAAACTTACACCAACCAACTACAGACCAAAGAAAGAATTAGATTACTCCAAATGGGGAAGACTCAGCCTGACTGGAGTCAGTGTGACTGAGATAATTTCAAATATACAATCACAGGTAGACATTTAGGTTTCTTTTTCATCGCATTACATTTAATGTTGTCATCTTGCTTCACACTTATAATAAAGTAGTACAAAAGAAAAAAAAAAATCTTCACAACATTCTCACTCAACACAAAACTTTACACAATGAATTTACTGTATTTAACTTTGCTTCTTGCACATCAATACATGTCTTTAGCAAATTATTCAGGGACCTTCCTCATGCCTGAATTTAAAACAGCATATTTTCATGGGGTTGTGTGCATTTTATATGATGATTACAAAAAACCCTTGTGACAGGTGTTGATATGTCAGGCAGCTATTTAAATTGATACTAAGGCCATTTAAACAATTTGGCATCAAATATTTTTGACATATTGACAGAAGTTTTGATTGCATGATCATACTAAATTTATAGTGATGGATATTTTCATTTATTCATGGAATGTTGTTGCAATTTTGTATCCACTTCTCAGACAGAATTCAAAGAGGTAATAGATTTGAGGACAATCTTCAAACAACTTCAAATACTGTTTAAATGATTAAATATTTGCTTCCTAATTGCTTTTTCTCCCAGGTAATTAGCACCCAAACGAAGGGGTTGGTCCAATTACTTGGTAATCTACACGCGCCTCCTTCCAAGACAAATGCCCTAGCTCTTAAAACCTATTAATATATAAAACACTGGGGGATTATTAGACATGGGGGGATTTTTAAGTGCCTAGGATGCTTTAGCAGATAAGACCATGTTACAACATGTGACTCTTTTTTCTTTCTTTTTTTCCCGAAAGCAATGGTACCCTCTTTATTTCTGACCCCTCCAAGTGTACCTGATGACCATATTCTTCTTCTAGTAATTATCAAAGAGCTTTGCAGTCTGAAGTAAAGATGAAATTGTTGGAGATGACAGCTAATCTTCAGGTGCTGGTAAGCGAAGAAATTTATACTCGGAAAGTCGATTAAAACTTGCACAAAAAAATGATCTTTACTAAGACTGGAAGAGGTTTTAAAGCTGATTTTCGGAGAAAAATGTATAATAGTAGAATAATGAGTGAAGAAATACCAGATAATTGGTCCACATGTTCCAAACCGCATGCCCAACACAATGGCCTTGTGGGTGGATGACAGTCATGCACTTTATTGTCATTTCTTGCTAGTTTCAGTAAGTTTGTTACATCTCAACAATTCATGTACCAGGTAATCAAACAACCGCATGATAAACCATTCAGAAACAATTTAAAACGAGGATTAAATTACAATTCCATCGACAGCACTCGAGATTTAATTATCTCCTTATTTGAAGCTACAATCATGCAATTTTGAACCCCATTGCTAACTGGCACAAGAAAAACACAAGCTCTTAATGCATCCACTTTGGGACATTAAACAGCTTTTGAAATCCTTTCAGAGTTCAATAAAATGAGTTGAAAGAGATAATAAGCCGTTAAAATCCGATAAATCCACATCCGGGCCTGGTAGAGTACGCCTGGTTATGCCCCTTGAATGTTTTTCAGGCTACGTTTCAATTTTAATGTCCTTGAATGTCTGCGCTGATATGACTAGAGACAGATCAACATATTACAGAAGACTAGAGGCAGATCGACATTCACGCTTTTCTTCATGCTTTATTTTGCTCTGCTTTTGCTGATATGTGAGAATTGTGCCGTATAAACAATGAGCTGCTCCAATTCTGTTACAAGGTTTCTAGTGACATGAGCCAACCATGAATAATAAAGGAACCTTGAAAAATAAAATGAAGATATTTCCAACAAATTCTCAGTATAACCATGTAAGTTCAACCCATTCGTGACAGCGGGTCCACAGTGTTTGGTTTGCCTCAATAATCTTTGATGCACAGCCTTCAAAACACGTACCAAATACATGAGCAGAAAGAGCAAAAAATCTACACATATCATGTCCATTTCGGTTACGTCAGTATTTGCTTGATGTTGAAAGTTTCTTATATAAAAGTACCAAATCCTCAAATTGGCAATGTGATCAAAAGTTTCAGATCTCTGTTTTTGCATGCAAATTGAATCTCTTTAACTTGTCAGCATACTTTTTTGTCAATTTGCATTCAATTCAGATACATGGCTTCATATCAGAAAGATGGAGCAATAAAAAAAAATGCGGGTGTTGCCAATTTGAAGAAGAAAAGCTAATTAATAAGGTTTCACATAATTCCTCTCAGCACTACCTCTTTCTATTCCATGGTGTTTAAGCCCTGGTTTAACAAGGATGCAAAATAACAATGCATTTTTTTTCTCATCCAAAGGAGCTTGTTACAAGGTTCCTTTTTTATCAAGTATGATTAACTTGCAAAGTTGTAGTATCCACAGGAAAACAGCTGCCACCTTGCCAGAGTAAGATTAGAATTGAACAAATGTCCCATGACATTTAAATACAGGGCTGGTAAACCTTCTTTGTCAAGCAGTTTACTATCGAATATCAAAAAGGTTCAATGCTATTCCACTGAAAGTAAAAGGTATTTCATAGAAAACAAAAAAATGTTTGAGATAAAAATTTATAACATTCTGAATAAATGGATGCCACCTGACATAATCAAATATCATGGTAGAATCTTTCTCTCAAACCGCATTCTACCTGAACTCTGAAAGGGTACTGTGCTATTCCACTCAAAGTGTTGTTGGTAAAAGTTCACTTAAGTTCACAAAATCTGAATGAATTTACATCCCAAGGAAATATGAAGAATTCCTTTGAAAAAAAGTAGTCTTAGTATCATGGTTACAACACTTGAATGACTAAATGTCCCATGACACTTTGATATTTGAAAATAGAAACCATTTGTCAAACAGTATTCTATCCAAGCATTAGATGGAATCAGTGCAATTATTATTCTATTGTACAATCAATTTAAGTTCAGGCTTGTTACTATATGCAGCAGCAAACCCCAACATCTTTTTTTTTTGGGGGGGGGGGGGGGGAAATAAATGGTATTACGAGGGTGCAAAAAGCATTTTGTTTGCTCCTGGCAGCAAAGAGGTGTGGATCAATAAAATTCTTATAAAGTTTAATAGTGCAAAATACGATGTCATGAGTTTGTCCGCACATTTGTTGGTAGAGCTCTCTTTTATTCAAGTGGGAACTATTACTGATCATAAATCATGTGGTAAAAAAAAAATTGTGGGGTTTGCTGCTTGATAATTGAATGAGCCTTTACTGAGCCCCATTTCATAAAATTTGTTATCAATAACAAGTTACAATAACTGTTATAAGCTAGTGAAATCCCTGCATCTGATTGGCTGGAGGAAAATTTGTCACAGAAATGTGGCAGTTGTTACTGATAACAAGTTTTATGAAACAGGACCTGGTCAGTTTCTACAGCCTCATGGCATGCCACTGAAAATAGTAGGTATACCACTTGCAACAACATTTGCATGGATATAAGCATCACAACATCTAAATTTAAATAAAGGAGGTAGAATCTGTTTGCCAGACAGTATTCTATCAGAACTATAAAAGGGATGTACCAGTGCTACAGTTACAATCACAAGTTACAGGTCAGCTTCTACTTCTAGGTATCCACATATATACGTCTGTCTCAGTGGCCAGGGTCACTTCGTTGCCTGGAGGGAAAAAAGGAAAGAGAAAATAAAACGAGAGTGAGAAGATTAAAAAGGATTAGTAGATGGATAGAATGGAAGACAAGAAGAAACAGGGATGAATAATTAAGGAAAAAACAGACAAGATATCATCTAAATCATAAAACTTTTGCATGGAAGAATATTCTCAAGCATGCAGCCAAACCCATCTTCATGGCCACACCTCTTGTAGTGGTCAGTGATATTGATTCCTTCAAAGAAGAAATGTAGTTGTCGAACTAGAAACGCCATCAATAGAATGTAAACATTGTGTTCTTCATGTAAAGTGGTAAATATTTGACAGGTTTGATAATACAAGCAGTTAAGCCATTTGTGTCATAATTCAAAATTATGTAGTTTGGCAGAAAGTGAAAAATTCCACACATACTGTGCCCATTTTGGTTGGGTACCAAATTAGGGACTTTCAGCTTCATCAGATATGACCCTTTCCAGTTTACAAATAAACAAATGGAACCCACTCCAGCGATGTACCCTCATCAACATCCACTTCAGCGATGTACCCTCATCAACACCCACTTCAGCGATGTACCCTCATCAACACCCACTTCAGCGATGTACCCTCATCAACACCCACTTCAGCGATGTACCCTCATCAACACCCACTTCAGCGATGTACCCTCATCAACACCCACTTCAGCGATGTACCCTCATCAACCATCCACTTCAGCGATGTACCCTCATCAACCATCCACTTCAGCGATGTACCCTCATCAACACCCACTTCAGCGATGTACCCTCATCAACCATCCACTCCAGCGATGTACCCTCATCAACACCCACTTCAGCGATGTACCCTCATCAACACCCACTTCAGCGATGTACCCTCATCAACACCCACTCCGGCGATGTACCCTCATCAACCACCCACTTCTATGATAATGATATACAGAGTCATCAATAACGTCTCCCAGGTCTGGAGTTCAAGAGAAAACGAGTACACGTCACCAATCCCTCTCAGGAGCAGCAGGGCAAAACATGTGATTTTCCTTTCAGGAGAAAGGAGGATGAGAGCATGAGAAGGAGGGGAAAAATGTGGCCTATATCCTGCTTAAAGGAGAATGACAGAGGGTCCACATTATGTGGTTTGGTCTAATAACTTCTGATGCAGAGCCCTAAAAATCATACCAAATACATGAGCAGAAAGAGCAAAAAAATCTACACATACTGTGTCCATTCTCGTTGCCTCAATATTTGTTGTTTGATGCTGAAATTTTTTAAAAGGAAAATAAGCATTAAAATCCTTAAATTGGCGATGCCATGAAAATGTTAAAATTACAGTTTTTCCCTGCAAATTGGCAACTTTATGACTTCTCATCATACATTCTGTCGATTTATATTCATTTCAGATACATGTTTTATAAGAAAAATGTAGCAATAAAAGAAAAATGTTGGTGTTGCCAACTTGAAGAATAAAAGCTGATCACATTAGGCTTTAAATAATTCCTGTCTCTTCGTGATGAAAGATGACCAAGAAGAGTAAACAGTGAAAGTTTGAGCAAAATCAGACAATCTGATCAAGAGTTATGAATTTTGAAAGTTTCAGTAAATCCCTATTATGGGGATCCTTGAGTTGGCAACTATGCCAGCATCTGTGATGTCATCGTGGACAACTCTCAATTCATATTCTACATAATTTTTCAAAAAAAATTGATTTACATGAAGTCAGGAATCAACATAATTCTTCCCAAAATGCTTGCAGAATTGATATAGCCATGTAATACTCAAACCATAAATCAAAAGAATTTCTATTTTTCTTGAAAATAAAGAAAATGTTAAATTCAGTGTACAAAATGAAAGAAGAGTTGTCCACGATGACATCACAGATGCTGGCAAAGTTGCCAATTCAAGGATCCGATAATAAGGATTTACTTAAACTTTCAAACTTCATAACTCTTGAACAGATTGTGTGATTTTGGTCAAATTTTCACTGTTTACTCTTCTCCTTCTTCTTCCTTCACATTCTTCTTTAAAGAGAAGCTTGAGTTCTGGGAAAGGGGAAAAATAATTTGTGAGCTTTCTCATTCTTTCCATGTCAGTGAGGAAAAATATCATAGTATAAATGTCCCCTAGAAAGGATTGCTCTTCAAATGCCCTATATTGGAAAAATATGACAAGAAAAAGCTGAACAGTTCAGGGGATAACATATGTGTGCGGTCCCATGTACTTACTTCTTTGTGCAGTGCAAGTACCTTTTGGGGAAACCAAGTGAATTTCTTATCAATTTGATCATCTCTAAATCTCACACATGTGTTTATATACAACTAATTTAACTCTCCCAGTTGCTTTGGAACAGTTTCTTTCACCTTATGATCACATGACCAGAACTCCAGTTTATCTTTAAACTCTGCTCATTATTTTCAGGATTGAATGAGATACTATGTATTGATGATGGGGCTTTCATCAGCATGAATATACAATGAGAGGTGTTGCCTCAATCAATAAAGGAAATTCACTAGGGATCCTGAAACAAATGTCACATCAAGGGAAACTTCCCAGGCCTGTTTTTGCTGAGCTATGCCATAACAACTATATGTTTCTTCTCCTCATGTTTCCATAACTAGATTATTTCCACTCCTATTTTTAGTACAATCACCAATACTAGACAGCATATCATTTCTATGAATATTCATGAGTATTCTGAAAAGTGATTAGTCAAAAAAAAAAGGGGGTAAAAATAATTTCACTACCTCCAAATAGTTTTCATTATTTTTCCTGGGAAACACTGCACATATTCTATTTCCTAATTTCTTAACCCTAACTAGCTCTGATGCTCGGTGCAGTTCAGCTGGCTAACATTGGTTAGAATTAGTTGCAAAGAAGAGAGGCCCCTGGGAGGCCCCCCCTCAATGTTTCATGCAATATATCGGCAACGCAAAAAGCTCTCGCTGTGACGTTTCATGACTTTTTTCTTTTGAATCCCGCGCATCTTTTGAGACTAAATGTGTGATGTCCGTGCAAGCTACGCATAATTTTGTGCTTGCACGTCGGACCAAAAAATTTAGTGATTTAGAGCAAAATTCTGATTTCACACATAAATTAGCATAATTGATCACCTGAAAAATTAATTGCAATTATTTTTGGGCAATTGACTATACACTTTGTAGATTACGTTGTGGGTGACGTGCATTGCCCCCCCCCCCCCCATCCCCCGCTTTAAGGACTCCCAAACTACCCCGGCCTAGTTAGGGTTAAATAGCACTATTGCTCCCTACTCAATGACAAAAATTGGTTCAAGTGAAACACTCAGACAATCCGCTGAGCGAGTATAACATGTAGGCCTACTAGTATACAGATTGCTCATAAACTTGACACCTGCAGTAGCAGCGTAAGTCGCCGGTTAGCTCCGATGCTCAGTGCAGATCAGCTGGCTAACTCTCAGTTAGGAATTAGTTGTATAGAAGAGACATAAAACAATTTACTAAGTATTAAGTACAAAAGTATAGTGGAATTATATATCTTCGGACCAAGTGGCAATAGTTACTATTTATTCCTCAGCTAAATTATTTTCACTAAACTACTAGAAGGTGTCATAATCATACTCAACAATACTTCATAATATCACATGGTTTTATAGGTTTTTATCAAAACTTTGTTTTCAAAAGACATGTTTTAGCTTATCCGAAGAAATTCGAACCATGTAGCCTCAAGTTTTGTACTGGTCAGAGTATAAATCATTTTGCGACATAACACATGGATGTATGTATGTATGTATGTATGTATCTGTATTGTTAGCATTTTAATAAACTGATGAATCAGTCAATTTTCTGCTCAAATTGGATAGTTTGAAATATTGCTCCCATGATCTGTGGCATGTAAAAAAAGACAACATTGAATCCTTTTCTTTCACAAACTTTAAAATGGACCTCAAAGGAGAATGAAACCCTGGGGGAAAATCAATTTTAATGAAAAGAGAGGACAGGGATAAGCAATGTAAATAAAGTTCCATCAAAAACAGTTAAAAGTTATGAGAGTTTGAAAAGTCTCCATTTACTATCTATGGTGATCCTCGAATTGGCAATGTTGTGTCAAAATGGCCGTTTTAGGACAACTCTCAATATGTTTTGTACACAAAATTTCATATTTTCTTCATTGTCTCTAAAGATACTGCTTGCATCTTTGTGAACTCGACGTATGTTGTGTCAAATACATTTTCCCCATGATGTATCTTGAGATAAGGAGACAAGCTGCACCTTGAGAGATAATGGAGAAAATATGAAAGTTTGTGTACAAAACATATGGAGAGTTGTCCTTCTAAACCTGCCATTTTGAAGCAACAATGCCAATTTAAGGATCGCCATAGAAAGTAAACTGAGACTTTTCAAACTTTCATAACTTTCTCATTTTGCAACTGATTTTGATGGACCTTTTTTAAATTGCTTCTCTCTATCAGTTTATTTTCTCTTTTCATTAAAATAATTTTTCCTCAGGGTTTCATTCTCCTTTAAAATACTGTCAGAATAGAGAACCCAAGATCCATCTCCAAGTAGTGAGAGGAAAAATTACAATTTGAAACTATAACCCCAAACTGATAGGTGCATCGGTTCATAACAAGGTCAACGGTACGTGGGACTAGGGAATAGTTTGGAGCGAATTCCATGAACTAACCATCTAATGTGGCACGCACACGTCCCAAATACACATGCCACACCTAACTCTTGAACTAGCTGTGCATCAGGTTACATATACTCAAGATGGTCTTACCTAGGTGCTGACTTGATGATGTCATCGACTCGTAGGATCATCTCTGCTGCCTCATGGGCACTGAGGACTACCTGACGTTTCACCTGGAAAGACTCCAGCACTCCAAGCTCCAAGGTATTTCCTATTGTACCCTCGGTCATGTCTACAGTGGTTGAATGTAAACAAGAGCAGTTAGTTTTATTCTTAAGCCCACCACACAATATACGATCTGTTTTCGATCCAATTTGTTATTTTGTTATTTGAAAAATTTGTTATAGCACTTGATATGAACATTCAAACAGGTAAAATCTTCATGATCAAAGTTCCAAATAGTCGTATGAACACAAAAATCGAAATTCTGGGCTACTGCGAGCCTCCCTGTACAAATAAAAGTGAATTCAATTCCAAATCGTATTGGCATCATAGCATTCTTTCAATCGACTAAGATTTGAAGCCGATTTGGCCTTTACTGCGACTACAAGGCTTGCAGTTAACCAAAATTTTTATTTTAGTATTCCTATCATTAATCTGAACTTCAAATAGGATAATTTTACTTGTTTAATTTTCATGTTTTTAATGCAAAATGCCATTTGTTCGAAAATCGGGTCTCAGTCGGATTGAAGAGTGTGCAGTGGGCTTTAGTCTGAAACGTACATACTTAAACAGTGTGTATGTTCAGTAAATACGTGATTTTCTGTGTTTTTTTATTTGGGTAATTATGCTCTCCCAGCTCCATAAGTTCACATACTTGCTGAAGAGCAGTCTTTTAGACTAATATAAGTTTTTACCATGGTTAAATAAATTTAATCAATCAATCAACCCATGGTATTATCTAATCAAACCTCAATGATTTCTCAAATGTGTCCAATGCTAACAATAGCCATAGCCTTGAACTCACGAAGGTGGTTTATTTTAAACCATAGTCTAAACCATGGTTTATGTAAATAAAATAAGCATAAATAAAGTGTATACAAGCATAAATGAAAATTGATTACTGCCTGCCCACTGGACAGGGGGACATGTGCAATGTATGTTTAAATTGGAGTTTTAAACCATAGTTTACATATAAATCTCTTTCATGAATTCGGGCCATTAACTTTATCCCTAGTCCCATACATCACCCATATTTGAATGTTTCTGGTACATAGAGGGTCAAAATTTCAACAACAGATCCCTACATTTTGAACTCTAAACAGGATGGTAATGTGTATTGTGTACAAACCCTGGGGCCCTGTGACATAAAACTTACCACTGATGGTAACTTTGCATCAATGGTAACTTCCATGGAAACCTTGAATATGATTGGCTGTTGAGCAATGTTACCATGATAGTTACCACTGATGGCAGAGTTACCATTAATGGTAAGTCTTTTGTAAGAGGGCCTAGATGATATCAACCTTGACCCATGGTTCAAAACAATATTGTGAGGAGTTGGTGAATAACTGTGATATGACTAGAGACTTACTCAATCCCATTTTGTAGTTTCCTGCAGTGTGTGCTGCCCTCAGCTGTGAGACGAGTTCAGCTGAATCGTATCCAGCATTATCAGCAATGATAGTTGGTAGCTAGAAAAGATGTAACACAAAAATCACTTATCACGAGGAAAACCTGTTGAACACCTGACTGGACATGCAAAGGTCGTGGACACCTACGCTCTTAGGTCATGAATTTTATTGATGTTGATAAATTTTCGCAAGGATTCAGGAATCATTGTGGTTTGTGGAGGATTGTCAGTGTCGGTATATTGGCACTTAAGTCTTCAGAGTCTGGAGAATGTGTATGCACTGTGGGCAGGTAGGCCTGAATCCAATGATCAGGGAAATAATGTATCAGGGCCCCATTTCATAAAACTTGTTATCAATAACAAGTTGCAATAGCTGTTATAAGCTACTGAAATCCTTGCATCTGATTGGTTCAGAGCAAATTTGTCATAGAAATGTGGCAGTTGTTACTGATAACAAGTTTTATGAAACAGGGCCCAGAGCAAGTCTATGATATTTGATAATTTGATGAAGTGTACATTACCAAGCACCAAGGCATTCTGAACACAGTTGATATTAAACATGTCATTTTACTTCATATTTCATCTGATCAAAGTTTAGTCAGGCTTTCAACTAAATACAATTATTAAATATACTCAAATCTGAGAAGTGGTCTGTACTTTACAGCAAAGAATGTAAAGGTATCAAGGATTTATGAAGTGCTAATTCAAGTCCAAAATGTTTTTTTATTAATGTAGAAAAATGGGTTGCTGGTGTTCTCCTACCTGTCTCAGAGCCCGAGCGAAAGCCTCGATGGCAACAGCTTCCTTGCCTGGAGTTCTGGCTGCTAGCTCACATACTGCATTAGCCATTAGCATCTCAGAAGCACCTAGATACAAAGATGGATCAAAGCACAGATATTTCATCACAATCATAATCATAATCATCATCATCATCATCATCATCATCATCATCATCATCATCATCACCATAATAATAATAATAAAAAAAACAGTGGGTTTTTGTTTAGTGCCTTATGTGTGTGTGTCAAACTTGACACTCTTGGCACTCCACTGTTATCCCCTCAACTTTAGCATTGCTGACATTACGGTGCTCTGGCAAGGAATTCCTTTACTACCAGGTACCCATTTACTGCACCTGGACGGAGAGTGGCTGTGTAGATGAATGTCTTGCCATAAGACATTAATGCCGTGGCATGACTCAAACCGCAAATCACGTGATCCACAGTCCGGTGATGTATACCCCTACACATTACACAAAAATTTACACTTCCGTTTAAAACCAAAGAGTGTGCAAAGTCACGTTAAGTTTCATGACAAGACTTTTTTTATTGCTCCATTGGTCATTTCTAATATGCCCCAAACCTCCACCTCTACAAAATCCTCTTACTTAGATACTACTCCACCAGTCTACCAAGATGAAAGTGCAGCAATGTAAAGCTGTACACTTAAACAGCAAAAATCAAAAGATATCTCACAAACACTCCCAAAAGCTTATAAAGGTATTCCCAGGGATTTAAAGGAGAATGGAACCCAGGCATCAGTGTGCTTTTAGTGAATAGAGATGAACAAGAAAGAATAAACAGTGAAAGTTTGAGCAAAATCAGACAATGTGTTCAAGAGTTATGAATTTTTAAAGTTTAAGTAAATCCTTATTATGGGGATCCTTGAGTTGGCAACTTTGCCAGCATCTGTGATGTCATCGTGGACAACTCTCCATTCATTTTGTGTATGATTTTTCAAAAAAATTGGTTTATATGAAATTTCGAGTCAGGAATCAACATAATTCTTCCCAAAATGCTTGCAGAATTGATGTAGCCATGTCATACTCAAACAATAAATCAAAAGAATCATTTTTCTGGAAAATGAAGAAAATGTTAAATTCTGTGTTCAAAATGAATGGAGAGTTGTCAATAATGACATCACAGATGCTGGCAAAGTTGCCAACTCAAGGATCCCTATAATAGGGATTTACTTAAACTTTCAAAATTCATAACTCTCGAAGAGATTGTCCGATTTTGCTCAAACTTACACTGTTTATCTTTCTAGTTCATCTCTGTTCACTAAAAGCACACTGATGCCTGGGTTGCATTCTCCTTTAAGACAAAGGAAAATGAAAACATGTGTTATTTCACATGCTTATGATTGACTCAAGACATTGATCAAACTTTTTGCTTCAGGATTTGGTGATAGTCATTGAGGCTTGTTCAAACAGGAAATTAAAGAAAACCCTCATGGCAAACCCCTGTAATTTTTTTTTAAGGTTCACACCAATTATGATAATGAACGTGTATTAACGTGTCAAAGCTCAAAAAAAGAGAATTTTTACTAAAGTTGCGCAAACTGACAACATCATATTTTTTTATTTTTTAACCAAAAGTACTCTTGCCTTGGCAGGGTTTCTTACCACCTCATAAAGAACCCCACAGGGTTTGCCACCAGGCTTCATATCTTAACAAGCCTTAAGATTTTCTATGGACCATGCTTGTTTAATTGTGTAAAGAGTAATAATGGCCCACTAAATGCCATATCCACTAATGATAGCACTGAAAGTGGGTTTCCTACCTCCTCCTGGTACTGTACGAGTGGTCTTGACTGTTTGTGAGAGAACACAGAGGGCGTCGTGAAGCGAACGTTCTACTTCATCCAGGATCTGCTGAGTTGCACCCCTTAGTACGACGGTACAGGCCTCACCAAGAGCTACCCCTGAGAACTTGATTAGCTTGTCCTCACCTGAGGGAAAGAGGATCAAAGGTCAAAGGTCAAAGTTCAAAGTTCAAAGTTCAAAGTTAAACATACTCAGTGCTACCATACTAAGGGAATACCAAGGAAATGCACTTACATCATTCATAGATACTTCAACTTCTTGCTTTAAGAAAACAGAAATGTGAATCTTTCAAGACTGAGAATTTAACTCGGCATGCTCAATCAATTTTGAGGAGAAAATTATGACAATTGCTCAGGATATTGTCTATAAATTCTACTTCCCTCAGTGCAATACTGATACTGGTAATCATTCTATAGATAATACTTAAGATCACCAGCTATTTTTAGTTTCACTGGTACAATGGTGAAGGAGAAACTAATAAAACTAATTATTATGATTCTTCAATTTAATTTTGTGAATGTGCACTGATGCAAAAAGAAATGCTCAAGCAGTTAAAAAACAAACAGTATACCATTTCTAATATTTACAATCATCATAATTTTGGTGGCACAACCTTGACAAATGTACCTTTTTTGCACATAATGTGCACTCTTCTTTCTCTATTTTTCAGTCAAATAAATTGTAGAATCTGCAATTTGATTTTGAAAAAAAAGGAGCCTTTTAATGGGAACGAAAAGGAGAAAGAGATAAATTATAATGAAAGAGAGAAGAAAAAACCTGAATGTCAAATGAAAAGTAACTCACCAATCATGACCTCTTCAATCAGATCACAGCGACCCAGCTTGACCAGGTCGGGGCGGTCAAAGGTCGAGACAATCTCTCCTCCCGTCACCAGGGCAAGACGCTCAACGCCCTCGAAGTCAGCGTGCTCAATGGCCATTACACCCTGGTCAGCAAACAACTGCTCAGGATAGTTGTAGATTAGCTGCCTAAAATGGTTTAAAATGGCTTCGTTTAGTACGGCAATACTCTTGCTAGACTTGTAATTCCCAGATCAAATCTCTCTTCTATTGAGAAACGCTTTAGTGTAAGTGCTTCTAGAGCTTGGAACAATCTCCCACCCTCAATTTGAGCAATAGAAACTCTGTCAACTTACAAAAGATGACTGAAGACTTATCTTTTTCCATAGAGCGAATTCTTTTTGTTAATGTTTACTTTGTAAGCGCTATGGTACTACTTTGTGTATAGCGAATTATAAACGACCATTGTTATTATATTATCATTAAAGGGTAAATTTAAAGTCTTAGCATAAATATTATTTCATTTTTGACAGTCTCTGACTGTGAATTGTGTTTACCTAAATTCAAAAACATGGAAAACCCAAGTCTCATTCAAATTGATCATCATATTAATTTCACAGTGATTGTGGAATCTTAGTGTCGTGAGCCTGTTCTTCTAAATAAGATGATAATATTGATGTCACATCTGGAGAAAAGGGAATATTTGTACCATGCTATGATTGAATGATAAATAGAGTTACTGACTTCACGCCCTGTGTTCCAGGGAATGCAATGAAATTCGTTGGTGGGGTGATAAAACCTTGTATCTCAAATTTTAGTGAAAATTACTTTTTTGTATTAGACTCCAGATTATCAGTCAAGTGATGTCCTGTCCAAATCCCAGCTCTCTTACAACAAAAACGAAGCCACCACGTCATGTCAAAGGAAAGGCAATCCCATTGCTTATAATGATTTGGCAGCCTTGTTTTATTACCTTTCCTGAACATTTGATTTTTTTTGAGATACGAGGCTTTTTCGCCCCACCGATATAAGACAAATAGTTTGTTTACAAATATTACCTGTTAATGAAGACATTGATGTCATGTTTTAGAATCTTCTCAACTTTTTCTTTCATCTTCTCCTTCTCCGCCAGCTCAAGTTCAGCAATCTTAGCTGTGGAGTCAACTCTTACTCTGGACCCAAACACCTGTTACAAAGAAAGGGAGAAAGGATAGATTGGTTTTGAGTTTTAAAGAAGTTTTAATTAACCATAAACAAGACCCTCAAACTAGAACTTTCTAACCTCCTAACATGCCAGGGAGGAAGGGTTTAGGGGGAGGGAGGAGGGGGAAGGAAGGAGGTTATACCAGTGCATGACACAGCAGAGGACAGAATGACTTGGCCAGTATCTAGCATAGTTTCATACCAACTCTCTTTGAGCAAGAGAAGTAAAATCAAAGATCAGCATAAGTCTCAATTATACAACAATTCCTTAAAGGTAGGAGATCCCTTTTGCAAAATCTTCGAAAATCCATACAACTTGGCAGGAGTTTAGGATATGCCCTTCTAATACTGTTTATATCATCTTACGGTCATACAAAAATGAAAATCTGGCTACCATCCTTGAATAAGCAAGATGGATCAGTTCATCGGCAGAAGCGAAGCCAGCTAGCTAGCTGGCTCAGCCGCACGCAGCTCGCGGCCACCACACATACCGCATAATAGCAGTGCTGCACTGTATGTAATGTGAATCCTTTCGTTGTGCACTATCTCGAAAAAAAAATCCGCTAAAATTTTTGGTCCGAAATAAATACAGAGTTATCAAAAATGTTAATTATTCAGTTAATTAGCCATGTACAATCCATTTTTCTTTCACAGAAGTTTTTAATAATCATTCTCTTATAATTGAACACATATTCACACATCTTAATATTTTAGAGCTGGGATCTCCTACCTTTAACATTTGATGGTTGGGATCTTACAAATACAATGGGGCAACATTGTAATCTGTCAAAACTGGATTTTCATTTGAAGAGCTTTAAAATGTGTCATATTTTTAAAGGGCTTTTCTGAGCACACTATATTCAGGAGCTTTTTTGTGTGGACGCAACAATCTATCTTTTTGATATCCAGAGGTAAGGAAAGTCAGAACTTAAATCTAATATCAGCTACTAAAACAATGTCCCAAAGATCTAATAATACTAGAGCATATGAGAAGATTCTAATGCATTGTCTTCTGTCAATCCAGGACAACTGACGGACTAACCTTGATCTTATCTGTATCCATAGGAGTGTTAGCGACTAGGATGCGAGCATTCTCTATCCTCTTTGGCTGATTCACGCCAACCTTCTTGTCCAATAGGAAACCTTCGTCTAAATACGACTCGTTCATGTTACCACCGAGCTTCTTGATAATTTGGATGGCGTGAAGATCGGTCTTTCCCTGTAAGAGAAACATATAAGAACACACGTGTAACGGTCTTTCCCTGTAAAAGAAACATATAAGAACACACATGTAACGGTCTTTCCCTGTAAGAGAAACATATAAGAACACACGTGTAACGGCCTTTCCCTGTAAGAGAAACACATAAGAACACACGTGTAACGGTCTTTCCCTGTAAGGGAAACATATAAGAACACACATGTAACGGTCTTTCCCTGTAAGAGAAACATATAAGAACACACATGTAACGGTCTTTCCCTGTAAGGGAAACATATAAGAACACACATGTAACGGTCTTTCCCTGTAAGGGAAACATATAAGAACACACGTGTAACGGTCTTTCCCTGTAAGAGAAACATATAAGAACACACATGTAACAAATGTCCTGCAAAGCAACTTCTGTTACATGATGATAGATGTATGTTTTAATTCAATTATGGTTTCCTCCATATTCTGTGCCCTTCAACAGGAGGCCTTTGTCTATGCATGACTAGTTCATGTTAAATCCAAGTTTCTTCATGACTAGGATGGTGTGAAGATCAGTCTTTCCCTATGATGCAAACATAAAAACATGCAATGAAAACATGGGCTTCTTGAGATTTAACAAGTGTTTGAGCATGCAATGGCTAACCCCTTACCTCTATATGTTATGAATGGGTTAGCAGATGGACAGTTGTACTCATTTTCTGCAAAGGCAGTGATCGCTGACCAAATACTTTTATTGTACATTTGAATGGGCATTTGCAGATACAATTTGATTTGCTTTAAAGTATCTCCAGAGAAAAATGCAGAATACAACCAAATTTCGAAAGAAATGTATGATCAGGGTTCCAAAGAAGTGTGTCACATGGTGATGCGAAATTTGCTCCTGCGATAATTGCTCCTGTCTTAATTTCTTCAAAGACATAGGGTTAGGGTTGTGATAGGGGTTTTGGTTCAGAATGATGTGTGGATAATGATTAAGCTTAGTGTTAGGTATGAGGTTAGGTTTTATCGTGCAGATTTTCCATGGGAGCAATTGTCGCTGGAGCAAATGTCATGGAACCGTATCACGTTGGTGTCACATATTTAGGGTCATCTTTCTGCCACCTTGACCTCAGTTCTCATCAATGATGATTAAATGAGTTCAGTACTTGAATTCTTAGGAAAATGACATTGCAGGACAAACACAACCATATATTGTACACAAGCTCAAGGGTAAAGTACATTTCTTTCACGTAAGCACATTTTTATCTTTATCCTTGTCAAGAACATTTTTTTTTTTTTCACCCACAGCAGTACAATGTTTCCTTTTAGTGACACTTTTGCAGTATCCTTTGATACAGAACGCAAAGAATTACACATTATACATGAACGGTAAAAATCCCTGAAAAATTTTGAGTCCATTCCCAATACCATATGTTTTGTGGTTATCGAATAATAACAATTTCAATCGAACTAATCATTAAACTCTGTAAACAGGCAATGCATTGAAAATAATATAATCACTATTTTTGTATGCAAATTGAAATTTTAATCCTTTATCAAATTTCATTCAATTTGGTTCATGTTATTCACGTACACGTATTTTTTTCAAAACAAGTAAGAGTGGAAAAAGGATCAAATGATGCCAATTTGATGAGGAAACACTGATTAACTTAGAAATTGAAGCAACCTCTGTACTACTATGGGTTTGAAGCTCATTCATTACCTTTAACCTGAGAACTGCATCCACACACAGAGCTGAGAACTTGTCCCTGTCATGACTGACAATCTTGGAGCTCAGCGTTGTGTAAGCAATCTTCATCAGGTCTGACTTGAATTTCTCCGGATTGTCACTGTGAAGAATATTATTATTATTATTATTATTATTAATGGTTCGGCGTCACCTGTGCCTGGGAGGGGAAAAGCGAA
>CM057171.1:3852066-3862066 GCA_029962745.1 Echinometra lucunter
GTACATTCCAAAATATTCATATCTGTTACTATGACATGTTAAGACAAAATGACTCAATTGATAATTGACAGAATAGAGTGGCAAGGGAACATGAGTAAGTAAATTCATTTTGGGGTCAAATTCCTAACGTTCTGGATATGTTGGATAGATGGAAAAAAAATTGATCGATGGGAAAAAAAAAACAGATGTCCAGTCAGTTGTTCCTTGTTCATAACCATGCTTGTGTCAGTGTCATATTACATCTGTAAAAGTATAAGAGAAGAACTGGATCATTCATTACGAGGAACTTGAAAAGAAAAGAGTTCATATACAGTGGAAACTCATTATAGCTCCCATATAACAAGATTCCTGATGCTGCATAACAAGGTAATTTCGGTGACCCCTCAGTATGTTCTTTGATTTTTTAATCTCATATAGGGAGATTCCTAATATAACAAGCTAATTACCTAGTCCCAAGTTCCTTGTTTTATTGAGTTTCCACTGTATATAATTCTGATTACAATTAGACACAGAAAAACTTTCCAACATGAGGAGCAATTTGCGCAATGCAAAGTAATAGTTCACTGAATTCCAAGGAGAGTCATTAAGGTCGGTTTTGGTAGATTACATGACTGTACTGTACTTCTACTTCACACGTGTGTAACCCATAACAGCAAAGTGACCGAGCTGGTCATGAGGGCGTTTACTGCATTTTTGAAAATTGAAATTGACAGATCTGGTGCACACTTTGGGTGGATTTTTGGATTTTTCAGTTAACTCACCTGTCTGATGAGAGGAAGCAGACACTGGTGGATGAATATGTATTGTTTCTAAAAACAGAAATGAAAGAAAATATGAACAGATTGAAATGGAATCTTTACCTGGACTCACAAGTGTTTGTGTAGAAAGAAAAAACAAAACAAAACAAAACATGAATACGTTTGATATTGAAAATTTTTATTTAAAAACAAAAACAAAAACAAAAACAGAAAACAAGCATCTGGGCTTGAAAGAAAAGTGAGTATATATACATATCAATATATTGCTTTGTTGAGTTTGAACCTAATGCATGGAGATGAGAAGAATTCTGATATTATAATGGACTTCTGGGAGCAGCGAAACGGGAAGCCAAGGGGGAATGGGTGTTTTACAACAGATTACTAGTATGTCACCAACTAAGACGCATAGTGAAGTACATACACAATCCTAAAATGTCTGAGAAGAGGAGGAAGAAGACAAAGGGAGAAGAGGAGGAGGGGGAGAAGGAGGATGAGAAAAGTAATCGGGGTGTTTCACAAAGACTAAGATTGACTAATATCGCACTTAATTATGGCTGGCCATTCATGCCACTATTTTCTTTTACCAGGGATCTCTCAAAGGATTTGCAATTCATGGTCACAAATCTGCAGAATTGACCATTTTTTATAGTTCATTGATGAAGAAAACAAAAAATGTAAATTCTGCAAAATCTTGACCATGATTTGCGCATCTCTTGAGAGCCCGATGGTGAAAGCAAACAGTGACATGAAAGGCCTGCCATAGTTAAGGGCGATTTGAGTCAATAGTCTTTGTGAAACACCCCCCCCCCCCCCGATCTTTATGTTTTGGGGGTTTTTTTTACCTCAAAACTCTTAACCTATTCATGGCAGGAATTATCTGAACCTTTCTTGTATGGTGACCCTGAAGTACGCTCGACAACGGGTCAAGTGCGACGTGAATTTCGCATCCCGGGTCATGAATTTCGCATCCTGGGTCCTGAACTTTGCATCACGGGTCATGAATTTATCATCCCAGGTCCTGAATTTCGCATGCCGGGTTCTGAACTTTGCATCACGGGTCATGAATTTTGCATCCCGGGTCCTGAACTTCGCGTTACGAGTCATGAATTTCGTATCCCAGGTCATGAATTTCGCATCCCGGGTCCTGAACTTCACGTCACAGGTCATGTATTTTGCATCACGTGTTGCAAATTTCGCGACTGGGATGCAAAGTTGGCTGCGAAATTCACGTCGCACATGCCCTGTTGTTGTACTTCAGGGCCACCATATTCTTGGATCCCCCCAAATCGGCAAGTCCATTTATTTTCCTTTATTGTTACATTTTTCTTACAAAAAGTCATGCATTTGAAAATGAATACAGACAGACAGGAAGTAGGTCGAGAAAATTTAAAGAGTTGCCAATTTGCATGATTTTTAATTTCCACATTTTCCATTGCGTTTCCAATGTAAGATAAGATTTTCAGCATTAAACGACAAATTCTGATGCAACTATAATGGGAACAGTACATAAAGAACTTTTTGCTCTATTTGTTCATGCATGATTTCCAGGGCGATGCAACAAAAGTTATTGTGCCAAAACACACAATGTGGAACCTTAGTCACGAATAGGTTCAGCAGAAAGTAATCTAAACTACAAATAAACTAAACTACTAAACTAATCTAAAACATTTTGAAAAACAACATACCAACAAATAACTGCCAGGACTACCATGACTACCAAAAGTAACATTAGAAATTTATTCATGGGCTTTTGGTATAGGCACATTCTTGGTTTTGTGTGCATTTACGCCAAGTCACAATAGACCTTTTTCATAATTCTATGCTCAATTCTTGAACAAAAGTTTCTTTTGACAACTCAAAACTTGCCAGAAGCTTGCCAGACAAGGCAACAAGTGATATATGCAAAGTGATTCCAAGTATTGAGATGCCACTCTGCAAAGCAGGTGAATTCAATATAGTAACTAATATTGATATGTAATGTATTGTACTGTAGTGCATTCATTAAATCACGGTGTTGTGGCCCAGCGGATAAGTCTCTGGACTTTGAACCACAAGGTCTGGGGTTCGAATCCCTGCCGCGGCACTAATGTCCTTTGGCAAGATATGATTCTGCATTTGATTGATACACGTCTGTAAAAAAAAAAAAAAAAAAAAAAAAAAATCGACGACGACGGCGGCGACGGTAAAAGCCTGGCATCAGCGAGAGGCTGCTACTTAGCAAGACCGTGAACAATGTTTAAACATGACGATAAATGAATACAAAATGAAATTCAAAGAAATCGCATAAATTATAACAAAGAATAATGAATACAAGAAAACAAAAATGAAAGCAGAAACAACAAAAGGCAACGTAAGGAAAACAAAATGGAAAGCAGCACAAGAAAATAACATAAATAAAGCTATTTTGGATGCGTTTAAAAATCTACTTGGAAACGAGACAAAGAAAAGGAGTGAATATAAACACAACACAAAAAAGTAACTCCCCCCTAATTCAAAATAGCATAACTTTTTAACTAAAAAGTTTTGAGCAAAATAATTTGGCAGGAGTGTTTCTACACTTACTGACTAATTTCTGTGTGAAAATGGGATTGATTCATTTATTCATGCATGAGTGAGCAGACATTAAAGGCAAAAATGTCACTTTTCAAAAGTCACAAGAGTCATTTGGGGGGTCTGTGAAACAAAGCTTTGGCAAATTTGGTCTCTTCCATTGTTTGACCCAGTGATGCCTATCTCTGACACTTTTCATGTTTATGACAGTTGGGTGAACACAGTTTTTTTGAGGAAAATGATGTTCAGCCCTCCTAAATCTACAAAATCCATTCAATTTATGGAAAGAACTGACATCAACCAACACGAGTCAGCACATTATGTGAAAATACCGGGTAGTCATTTTTCCGGCATTAAACAGTAAATTTTTAGCATTTATTGCTTCATCGTCAAAAATTTTCTCACTCGACCATGGCACAACCCTGAAAAACATCAACAGCAGTTAAACAAACACCAGAAAAATCTCGTTTCACAAACCCCCCCAAAATGACTTTTGTGACTTTTGAAATGTGACATTTTTGCATTTAATGTCTGCTAACTCATGCATGACTTGACAGATCAATCTCATTTTCAATCAGAAGTTAGTCAATAAGTGTAGGAACACTCCTGCCAAATTTTCCTGAAAGCGTCTTCGTTAAAAAGTTATGCTATTTTGAATTAGGGGGAGTTACTTTTTTGTTGTATTTAGGTTAGAGACAGAAAACATACAAGCTTCCACGCTTTGAAATTGAAACACACTTCATAAGCCTCTTCAGGAGCACTAGCAGTACTGGGGGGGGGGGGGCGGCGGGGGGGGGGGGGCGAATTTTTTTTTCCTACGACATTTTCGCTCCTTGTGCATGCGCACATGGTCATTCTCCGCGACTTCATAAATATTCATATGTACATCATTGCGCCATTGATCAACGCATGCGCACATAGTCATTGTCTGAGACGACCTCACACAATATTCGTAGGCAGGCTACGTCATAATGCCATTAATGTACGCTTTGCTCCTCTCTAATTCTGTCTGTGATGAGATTTGTACGCTTGCAAACATTAACTCAAAGTTGATTTTTTTTTAAAGTATCACTTTGATACTTTTATTCTTAAGAATTTAGGGCCTATTTTAGTTTTTAGAATAATTAGAAATACATGTACAATATGAGAAAGATTCGCACTGGGCAGAATTTGTAAAGTATGATGATTGGTTTACTCACCCTAAGATGGTTGAAAAGTAGAATTACGAACACCAACCTCAAATAGAATTAATCTTGTTTTCAAATTTCTGTCACATTCCTTTCAACTCGTCATGTCTTCCCACTCCCTTGCCCCCCCCCCCCCCTTTCTCTATTTCTCTCGCCCTCTTTGTATTTTTTAATCAAACCACTGAATTATTGATGAAATGATTTAAACATTTATTTTCATTGTTATTTGTAATCTACATTTTTTTTAAAACCACCTTTTATGAATCAGCAAAGGGAATACAATAAAACCCAGGTTATATGTTCTTATCGTGGTCAACATAAAATATGGTTGATATTGTGACAACAAAATCTGACATGTAGATCGTCACTTGCATATATATGAGCTAAAACCACTTTCACCCGAATAATAATTATGATATACAGTTAATATATAAATATACAAATGTTTTATGGAACTAAATAGATTCTCGACTGGAGCAGTCATAATTAATGCCTCTGCCCTGTTACGAGATAAGAATGATATGTGACCTAACTATAACCTCTTGACGTTTCTGGTTCTTTATTCCGTTCCACTAATCATCAATGACGGTTCTCTGTAATCAACAATGAAACAACAATATTACACATTATAACAATTTGCGATCGATGAACACTTGCACTATATAGGTAATGAGGATGGCAGTAACCGCATTGAATATACACATGTATATGCATCAATTTACGTACACTCCAATATGTATGATATAAATCAGAAATGTCAGGCCTTAAACTGATCCTTAATGAAGCTTTTAGCAAATACATTGATATTGACGTAAAATGATAATCATATCCATACCAAAGCCTAATTTACATAACCATAACGTTACTCAGTCTGCTTTATTAAAAATCCTTGGACAGCAACTAAATAAATGTTAGCTTTATGAGAGCTAGGTGCATAATCACATAGGAATGTTGTATGTTTACGCATAAATCATGCCCTTGTGCCCCTATCACATTTATTGCTTTATCAATACAATATCTATCCTAAGCACATTATACACTATATACACCTCTTGTTGATCCTTATACACTGGTATAGTTCCTAATTAATACACCTTTCTGAAAGAATCTATAAATGGCAACAGCTAACTATCTAAACAACCAAAAACGCAATCATTGTATCAGTTTATGGATGATTTCCTTGTTCGGGTTCCTAGTCCATTATTACTTCAACAAACACGCCCTTATTTATTGTGCAAGTATGCCTAAATGCACTGTATGACACCTTTCAGCCTGTACACTCGAGCTGATCATTCAAAAGGGGCTTCATTTGAACAAACTCCAGTATTATTCATAAGAACATTTCCTACATTACTTAAGCTATGCAATAATTACGGGGGCTTCCAAGTTCCCACACATCAATAATTCATTTGTGCACAAAACCCGCCGCCAGCGCGCGATCCTGATTTCTGAAGTCGCGCGCGGAGAATGACCTGATTAATGGTCTCGGGACGTACATATATTTATGAGCTCTCGGAAAATAACCATGTGCGCATGCGCAAGGAGCGAAAATGTCGTAGAAAAAAAAAATCGCCGGCGGGGGGGGGGGGGGGGGGGGGAGACGTGGGGCAGTTGCCTCCCAAATAAAATTCAAAGTGGTTTATTTCTAATTCGATAACAGTGATTTACAAATGCTGCTGAAATGACCTGATTTTCTGGGGTTTTTCCTCGCTTTTTTTTAGTTATACTTTTCTACGGCCCCCCAAAAGTTTTTGCTCATTACGCCAGTGACTGTTCAGGAGATTCAAATGGGATATTCCATTTGACATAAGCACGTCATGCAAGAAAACACATGTTATTCAGAAAGCTACAGGAAGCGAGATTTTGACATAAGCACGTCATGCACGAAAACACATGTTATTCAGAAAGCTACAGAAAGCGAGATTTTTGCAAAAAGAAATCGGCAGACAAAAGTGCACTGCCTTTGAAAGCTTTTCATATTTGTATACCAGTCACCTATGCTAGTCACCCCTAGAGTTTGAAGTTTAGATAAATTTTTTTTTAAGAGAAAAGAGGAAAAGAACGTTGATGTCAAGTGCTTTTATCAACGCTTTTAAAAAAAACTTTGAGCCAGTTATTCTGATGGTTTGGAGAGTTTGTTCCAGGCAGGAGAATTGCTGGGGTGCAGAATTGCATTCAGGTATATGCTACGCCCGCCGACATATTTAAACTTTACATGAATTTCACGAGTAATATGTTTCTTTACTGGGGTGTGGTGCTACCTACCAAAATGGATGTACTGCTACCAGTCTTCCTAACGTTTCTCTTTACGGTGAGTCAGGTTTTCCATATTTCAAAAGATTTTAGTGACCATTTAAAAGTACTAGTGCAGCTATTAAAGTTTATACTTCAGTTGGACATGTTGAGTATGATCGGCTGTCCAAATAGCCATTATAATGATTGCAAGAATAGCTCCTATGCAAATCCTAGAGACACATGTATAGGCCTAACAACTGATGATTTAAATGATGCTTAGATGGAGCCTTTGTTATTCTGATAATAATAATAATAATAATAGTACTAATCATCATCATAATCATCATCGTTAATGTCACTGAAATGACGATTACTATCATAAATCTATCGATCATTATTCTCATTTATGTAGTTGTTTAAATTACTTTTGGGTAATTTCGGCGCCGTCCCAGTTTTTCTGAAGTGGTGTAACTATAAAAATAAAAAAAAAGATAAATAGCGTGATGCAAACAAATATGCAATATTGTGTGCCAGTACATATTCTATATTCGTTTGTCATGATGCGTATATTTCCTAAACACAACAAAAAAGTAACTCCCCCCTAATTCAAAATAGCATAACTTTTTAATAAAAAAGTTTTGAGCAAAGTAATTTGGCAGGAGTGTTTTTACACTAATTGACTAATTTCTGTGTGAAAATGAGATTGATCCGTCAAGTCATGCATGAGTGAGCAGACATTAAAGGAAAAAATGTCACTTTTCAAAAATCACAAGAGTCATTTTGGGGCTCTGTGAAACAAACCCTTAGCGAATTTGAATTCTTCCATTGTTTGACCCAGTCATGCCTATCCCTGACACTTTTCATGTTTATCACAGTTGGGTGAACACATTTTTTTTTTTTTTTTTTTTTTTTTTTTTAGAAAAATGATGTTCAGCCCTCCTAAATATGCAAAATCCATTCAGTTTGTGGAAAAAATTGGCATCAACCAACATGAGTCAGCACATTATGTGAAAATACCAGGTAGTCGTTTTTCCGGCATTAAACAGTAAATTTTCAGCATTTCTTGCTTCATCGTTAGCAATTTTGTCACTCAACCATGGCACAACCGCGAAAAACGCCAGAAAGATCCTGTTTCACTAACCCCTCAAAATGACCTTGTGACTTTTGAAAAGTGACATTTCTTGCCTTTAATGTCTGCTCACTCATGCATGACTTGACAGATCAATCTCATTTTCAAACATAACTTAGGCAATAAGTGTAGGAACACTTCTGCAAACTTATTTGTCTAAAAACGTCTTTATTCAAAAGTTATGCTATTTTGAATTACGGGGGAGTTATTTTTTTGGTTGTGTTTATGTCTGTGCCTGCATTCGGGTGTATGTGTGTGGTGTGTGTGTGAGGCATGGTGGTTTCTGTGTATGTTTCACAAATTTCACTGCATGTGAAAGGTGCTTGTACATGCCGGGTCAGTCATGCCTAGCTACCTCCTCTTTTGTCAATATGTTTAATGTACCTTCATGTAATTAATTTCCCATGTCATTATGCTAAGTTTTCTAGGTATATTTTGATTGTAATTCATGTTCATTTTAGTTGTCAACTGCCAGACATGACGAAATAATACAATCATTTATCAATCTATCTTTGTGTAGATATTACATAATGAGTATCAATTAGAGTCGAGATCGCGGCTTACTTTGAATAGAATAGATTTAAGCCAATCTATATAAACAAATGGACAAACTCCAGACACTGAAAATATTATTTTTCATTATGCAGAAGTTTCCCAGCCATGCCAACTGTGTGCTTTTCTTTTTATCCCTACAGCGAATTTGAAAATGAAAATGCTGCCAGCATATTATGAAGTCATCTTGTCACTTAGAAATTCACGCGCTTAACAAGTGTATACTTGTTATTTCTGATTCCATTTGATCCAGTTTAGCATATCCACTTAGATATGGGGATATAAGTTCTTTTCTTGAATAATATCTATACATATATCATATTTATAATGAAGAGTAACTTTTTAGGATACCAATTATCTTTACATTACTTGAAAAGGAAATTAAGATATGGACGAACTATTCAAATAAAACAAGGGTAGGCTCTTCGAGTAATTTTTCAGAAAAGGAAACATTTTTGAGCAACCTCATTAACCATGACAAACTACCTAAACGACGAGGCGAATGTGTGTTTTAGGAGTCGCAGTTGTTTTGATTTAGGACTATCGGAGCAGAATAATCTTTTAGTTTGAAAACCACAACGCCCGTTTGTTAAATGTAATCTAATAATAAGTGATGATTTAATTACATAGCGCATACTGTTATTTAGGTTTTATTGCATAATCCAAACCTTTGCTGATTATTTGAGAAATTTTGCACCTAGTACAAGCTTGCACAGAAATCAACGACATGAAGAAATATAGGCGGTATACTCTTCTGGTTCTATTTTGGAAAATAACTTTGAGTCAAACCTCCATTGTTAATAACAAATGAAGTTTACGAGCACACGAAAGATTGAAAATGTGAATAGTTTTGTTTTTTCCATACCATATCAACTAGAGGTGGTGATTGCAAAGCATGACCATGCATGTGTATGTGGGCGGGTGGGAGCGGGATATGATATGTTCTAGTGGTAATTGCTTAGCATACATGTCGTACGCTAAACTTTACCCTGGACCAAACACTATACCCTACCCTAATCCTATCCTTAAAACTAAAATGATCCTGTAGCAACCTTACCCTTAAATAAAAGCTCGAAACTTTCTTTTTTGGGGGTGGGGGTGGGGGGACAAGGATACAAGATGTTCCAGGACATTAGCGACCAAACGGGAGGGGGGGGGCAGCGATTTTTTAATCTTGTTGTTTAAAATTCTAATCAACCTAGGATTACTATAGGTAAAGCAGACATTGGTAGGCTAAAAATGTTAATCAGCGTCTTGTTAATTTAAGTTTAACCTGTTTAATTTTTTTTCTGGAGGACTAATAATACAATGATGAAAGTAAGCGTCAATATAAGGTGTCACAACAGAACAACTACTTCCGAACTGTTTTCTCAGACAATTGCCCTGAGAACATCTACTTCCTAATGCAACCCAAGCACAAACAAGTAGTGAAGTAAACTCTGGTAACTTATTACACAGTTGACAACATGTCAGGACAAACATACACTTGCCTGGAGAATGACCCTGGACAATATCCCCCAGAACATTAGTGTAGACAGGTCCTCAATCCTAGTGGGGATGATTAACCCATTTGTACATATTTTTGTACA
>CM057171.1:3862566-3877550 GCA_029962745.1 Echinometra lucunter
TGGTGTGTACAAACATTCCCCCCTCATTTTATGGAAAACATGATATTGTAATTAATCAGTAGGTGAATTTTTTTATTAAATGTCATAAATGACGGTCATATCGTGTAATTTTTAATCAACACGCTCTTAAAAACCATTAAAGTGGTTATTTTTCGCTCGCTTTGCTCGCTCGAAAAAAATACTATTATATTTATGTGTAGAGGTTTGCGTGTGTGTGTGTGTTTGTGTGTGTGGAGGGTTCGATCTCCGCGGTACGGCACTTATGCCCTTGAGCAAGGCATTTTATCTACATTGCTCTTTTATCGTACATCAAATAAATGAAAATGCTATGGGCAATATTGAAACCAAAACGTGCACGTGTATTTTTAAAAAAATACTTAAGTGTGAGTTCAAGGAAAAAAATCGGCAAAGGAAGTGATCATCCCCCCACTCCTCAAAACGGATTTGCATCGTTGGGTGTGCAGTTGGACCGCATACATCGGGGTTTCTCCCTACTCTTATACGAATAGTGCAGTGGGATCTTAAACTTCATGAATGTTTCTGAACATACAATCCCATAAAATTACTGTAGATCATCATTATTTCATAAAGTAAATACATATTCTTCAGCAGGATGGGTGCACTGCCAGAATACTTCCTCAAAAAGTTCCCCTGTTTACGCATGAAAAATTTCCCTTTCCAAACCTGTTCAGTGCTCCCTTTTTCTTCTTAAAAGCAGTGGCGTAGACAGGTTCATACACCTGGGGGGGGGGGGGGGAATGATTCGCCGTTCACGAGAAATCAAGAATAATTTCGTATACAGATACAAACCCACGCACACACGCACACACACACACACACACACAGCTGTACATCACTATACTACCGAGCACAACAATTGGACTTCTATTGTCCCCTGTCCTCTCAAGGCTGACGGAATAAACCCAAATCCTTTGTTTGACAACTGAGGACTATTGTTTACCAACCGAGGACTATTGTTCTCAGGAATTTTCTTTGTTCACTGTCCTCGCTTGCAAAGCTATACAAGTACACCCGCACCCACATGCACCCTCGTGAACAAACACTCTCACATCCCCCACACCATTATAAATAATGCTTTTGCTGAAGCCATACCAGCATACCTAAATAAAGTACTAGCAAATGACGAATAGTGTATATCAAAGGCTGAAAAAAAAGGAGAAAAAAAATATAAACACAACAAAAAAGTAACTCCCCCCCCCTAATTCAAAATAGAATAACTTTTTAACAAAGACATTTTTAGGAAAATAATTTGGCAGGAGTGTTCCTACACTTATTGACTAACTTCTCTTTGAAAATGAGATTGATCCGTCAAGTCATGCATGAGTGAGCAGACATTAAAGGCAAAAATGTCACTTTTCAAAAGTCACAAGAGTCATCTTGGGGGTTTGTGAAACAAGATTTTTCTGGCGTTTTTTAAAGTGTTGTTGATGTTTTTCGAGGTTGTGCCATGGTTGAGTGACAAAATTGCGAACGATGAAGCAAGAAATGCTGAAAATTTACTGTTTTATGCCGGAAAAAACGAATACCTGGTATTTTCACATAATGTGCTGACTCATGTTGGTCGATGCCAGTTTTTCCCACAAACTGAATGAATTTTTGCAGAGTTAGGAGGGTTGAACATCATTTTTCCCAAAAAACTGTGTTCACCCAACTGTGATAAACATGAAAAATGTCAGGGAAAGACATGACTGGATCAAACAATGGAAGAATTCAAATTCGCCACAGGTTTGTTTCACAGAGCCCAAAAATGACTCTTGTGACTTTTGAAAAGTGACATTTTTGCCTTTAATGTTTGCTTGCTCATGCATGAGTTGACGGATCAGTCTAATTTTCACACAGAAGTAAGTCAATAAGTGAAGAAACACTCCTGCCAAATTATTATGCTCAAACTTTTTCGTTATAAAGTTATGCTATTTTGAATTAGGGGGGAGTTACTTTTTTGTTGTGTTTATATATAATATGGGTTAATATCTATTGTGTATTATTTTAAGCAAAACCAAGAATTAAAATACTAGTACTAGACTGATAACAACAGCTTCAAACAATGGAATGAAAAAAAAAAAATCATAAGCTATATTTTTGGCCGAGGAATTCCACTTCGAACTTCGTAATAATGCAATGTTTTGTCATTCCTGAATTATTTTGAACCACGCAATTTGCACACGGTAAACTCACAGAAAAACACACCCATTCTGCAGTCACGCCTACCGTCTGATTAACTCTTTGCAGATCAGACGAAAACCCTGCCATCTTCACGTTGTAGGCCCATATAAAGAATATGGTATTTAAAAATTGTGGAACTATATAAGGGTTAATCATTTCATCCACCATGTTCATCTTGATGGTATAGCACTAAGGACCTCCCTTCATAGAAATTGGTATAAATATAGGCCGAATCAGCTCAGTTTCGGTTGTGGTTCCCGAAAAAAGTATTCGTAGTCGTGGCATGCTCTGTGCTTGTTCTTGTCTTATTGCTAATTCCCTATCTAGTAAAGCCTTAATATGGAGCTAGAGGAACCGATGGACGTTGATCCACAACTCTGCCAGCCTGAACCAATGGAGATCCAAGAGTCCCAAGATTTACAGGAGCATATGGACATAGACTGGGCAAAAAATCCACAACAAGTGACAACATCGTTGCACGTTGTTGCCGAGATAGAGGTGTCTTATACGGCGGAACAAGAAGCTCTGATCAGACTAGATAGATCCTTAAGAGGAAACACAGGCAATGCCACTAGCACCACCACTACCGTCATCGTCATCAAGGATATGACAAGGCCGACTCCCTAAGAGGTCATTTTTAAACGGCCAATATTTCGATGTACAGGAAGACTCAACACAAAAAAATTCATCCACCCTCTCTATCTTTTTATGGAATGTATTTCATTACCTAGTTTTAACGTCACCCGAGACCCCTTTCCTCGTCAAAAAAATAAGCTCCTTCTCGAATCGATTTAACTGACCTAGAGGCCGGGAAATTAACCCCGCAAAAAGTTTTTATCTTCAAACTTCCAGGCCCTGGACATCTATCCGTGGGAGAGTTGAGCCCGTACAAAAATTTCAATCTAACTGTTCTGGGGCAGGGGCGTAAATAACAGGAGGGAGGGGGATGGGGGATGCATCCCCCCCCCCCCCCACATTTTGAGGTGGACTCTTATAGGTGTGTACAAAAATAATGTACGAATGGGTTAATCATTCCCACTAGGTATGAGGACCTGTCTACACTAATGTTCTGGGAGATATTGTCCAGGGTCATCAGGCAAGTATATGTTTGTCCTGACATGTTGTCAACTGTGTAATAAGTTACCCAGAGTTTACTTCACTACTTGTTTGTTCTTGGGTTGCATTAGGAAGTAGCTGTTCTCAGAGCAATTGTCTGAGAAAACAGTTCGGAAGTGGTTGTTCTGTTGTGACACGTTATATTGACGCTAACTTTCATCAATGTATTATTAGTCTCCAGAAAAAAAATAAACAGGTTAAACTTAAATCATCAAGACGTTGATTAACATTTTTACCCTACCAACATGACCAATGTCTGCTTTACCTATAGTAATCCTTGGTTGATTAGAATCTAAAAAAAACAAGAAAAAAATCACTGCCCCGGCCCTCCCGTTTGGTCGCTAATGTCCTGGAACGTCTTGTATCCTTGTCCCCCCGCCCCCAAAAGAAAGTTTCGAGCTTTTATTTGAGGGTAAGGTTACTACAGGATCATTTTAGTTTTAAGGATAGGATTAGGGTAGGGTACAGTGTTTGGTCCAGGGTAAAGTTTAGCGTACGACATGTATGCTAAGAAATTACCACTAGAACACATCATATCCCCCTCCCACCCGCCCACATACACATGCATGGTCATGCTTTGCAATCACCGCCTCTAGTTGATATGGTATGGAAAAAAAAACTATTCACATTTTCAATCTTTCATGTGCTCGTGAACTTCATTATTTTGTTATTAACAACGGAGGTTTGACTCAAAGTTATTTTCCAAAATAGAAACAGAAGAGTATACCGCCTATACTTCTTCATGTCGTTGAATTCTGTGCAAGCTTGTACCAGATACAATGTTTCTCAAATAATCAGCAAAGGTTTGGATTATGCAATAAAACCTAAATAACAGTATGCGCTATGTAATTATATCATCACTTATTATTAGATTACATTTATCAAACGGGTGTTGTGGTTTTCAAACTAAAAGATTATTCTGCCCCGATAGTCCTAAATAAAAAACAATTGCTACTCCTAAAACACACATTCGCCTCGTCGTTTCGGTAGTTTGTCATGGTTAATGAGGTTCCGCAAAAATGTTTCCTTTTCTGAAAAAGTACTCGAAGAGCCTACCCCTCTTTTATTTGAATAGTTCGTTCATATCTTAATTTCCTTTTCAAGTAATGTAAAGATAATTGGTATCCTAAACAGTTACTCTTAATTATAAATATGATATATGCATTAGATATTATTCGAGAAAAGAACTAATATTCCCATATCTAAGTGGATATGCTAAACTGGATCAACTGGAATCAGAAATAACAAGCATACTATTGTTAAGCGCGTGAATTTCTAAGTGACAAGATGACTTCATAATATGCTGGCAGCATTTTCATTATCAAATTCGCTGTGCGGATAAAGAGAAAAGCACACAGTTGGCATGGCTGGGAAACTTCTGCATAATGAAAAATAATATTTCCAGTGTCTGGAGTTTGTCCCTTTGTTTATATAGATTGGCTTAAATCTATTCTATTCAAAGTAAGCCGCGATCTCGACTCTAATTGATACTCATCATGTAATATCTACACAAAGATAGATTGATAAATGATTGTATTATTTCGTCATGTCTGGCAGCTGACAACTAAAATAAACATGAATTACAATCAATATATACCTAGAAAACTTAGCATAATAACATGGGAAATTAATTACATGAAGATACATTAAACGAATACTGTACATATTGACATAAGAGGTATAGGCATGACCCGGCACAAGCACGTTTCACATGCAGTGAAATTTGTGAAGCATTTTTTTTTTTTACTGATATTTTTTATTTTCTCTCAAATCAAATACATATTATACAAAACATAACAAAAAATTTACATAATATTGTCCATTGATACATTGGTTTAACATAAATTACAATAATATAAACCCCAAAAAAGCACTTTCATAATCCATTTACAAGTATTGTCATATAAATGATCAAAAATAGTACCTGAGAAAATCTTTTGTCTGCTTTCCCATCCCTCCCCCAAAATCCTTTTGTCAATATTTTGTATTTGATTTCATTCAACATAAATCATTACATTAAAATCAATATAGATAATACAAATCTTAACTTCATAACACAAATGATGAATTAAATATATAATCACAAATCAAATAATCCCTGGAATGAAATCACAATGATTCTGTTAACACATCACCCCACACACCCCAACACCCTACAAACCCCCCTCTCTCTCTCTCTCACACACACACACACACACACATAACACACACACAGTCACTTTCTCCCAAATCACACCTGGATATCGCCTTCAGTCCTGTCATTTCGGTACATTCTCTCCCATTTTAACAAATCCTTGTCTAACTTGTTCTTTTTAATAGCTATTGCTTTTTCTTCATTTCGATATTCTACGACTCTCTGAATACTTTCTTCTTGAGTAGGAACTCTATCTTCTGACCTTGACCTAAAAATGATATATTTCATTAAAAAGATTATCGTATTACAAAATTTCACTTCAAGATCGGATCCATTAATTCCCATATGTATATCTTTCCACTCTGCATTTTGAAGCTTTATCAAACTAAGTTTTTCAATAACCCTCTGCCATAAAGCTTTAACATCATTACAGAGCCAGAATAAATGTTCATAAGATTCCGGGTTATGTTTACAGAATGAACAGTTATTAGTATCCATAAAACCAAATTTGAACAAATGTTCGTTGGTGTATATTGCACTATGAAGTAATTTATATTGAAATTCTCTTACTTTTGGTAGGATTATTGTGATTCTAAGTCTTATAAATATTCCTGAGATTTCTTTTTTTGAGATATCAAAATTATTGTGGCCATCTCTTATTTGTAAAGTATAGAGATGTTGTAAATTTATTACAAAATTTTCATAAACCTTTCTAGAAAGTACATCTTTTAGTAAAATTATCTTTCCAAACATCTTCAAAGAGATATTATAATTGTGTACATCATTCGAGCGTAAATGGTGGAAATTCCCATTATATTTTCCGCTTTTCAAAATTACATCAGTTAACTTCCAAATTTCCATGATATTTTCAACACTCAAACCTGAATTATGAAAATAATCGATTGTTCTCACCTGCTCTTCCTCGAGAATGTGACCTACTAGATAAATATTTTTCTTAAACAAGTCTTCATCAAAAATCATTTTACCTCTCGAAATATAATCTTTATTATTAAAAAAAATTGGATTGGCTTTTCCTGCACTAAAATTCCTATTTTCCTCCATATCTTGCCAACATACACACTAACCACCAAACCTCACACACACACACACACACACACACACACGCGCGCGCGCGCGCGCGCGCATACACCCGAATGCATGCACGGACATAAATAGAAGATATACGCATCATGACAAACGAATATAGAATATGGACTGACACACAATATTTCATATTTGCATCACAGTATTTATCTCTTTTAAAAATTGTATTGTTACACCACTTCAGAAAAACTGTGACGGCGCCGAAATTACCCATAAGTAATATAAATAACTACATAAATCAGAATAAATTAAATGTTCGATAGAGTTATGATAGTAATCGTCATTTCAGGGACATTAACGATGATGATTATGATGATGATGATGATAACTACTATTATTATTATTATTAATATTATTATCAGAATAACAACGGCTTCATGTAAGCATCATTTAAATCATCAGTTGTTAGGCCTGTGTGTCTCTAGAATTTGCATAGGAGCTATTCTTGCGATCATTATAATGGCTATTCGGACAGGCGATCATACTCAACATGTCCAATTGAAGTATAAACTTTAATAGCTGCACTAGTACTTTTAATTGGTCGCTAAAATCTTTTGAAATATGGAAAACCTGACTCACCGTAAAGAGAAACGTTAGGAAGACTGGTAGCAGTACATCCATTTTGGTAGGTAGCAGCACACCCCAGCAAAAAAACATATTACTCGTGAAGTTCATGTAAAGTTTGCATATGTCGGCGGGCGTGGCATATAGCTGAATGCAATTCTGCACCCCAGCAATTCTCCTGCCTGGAAAAAAACTCTTCAAATTATCAGAATAATTGGCTCAAAGTTTAAAAAAAAAACGTAGATAAAAGCACTTGACGTCAACTTTCTTTTCCTCTTTTTTTTTTTTAATATTGATCTGAACTTCAAATAAAAATGATAGTTGGAGTAGGTTAATTTTTTCTGCGTCCCTTAGTTTATGGCTCGCTAAAGCTCGTACCCAAAGCTGAACTGCTTAATGTACAACTATACAGTTAAAGGGTGCGCGCGCCTCTAGGGGTGACTGGTATACAAATATGAAAAGCTTTCGGAGGCAGTGTTCTTTGGTCTGCTGATTTCTTTTTGCAAAAATCGCGCTTTCTGTAGCTTTCTGAATAACGTATGTTTTCGTGCATGACGTGCTTATGTCACATTGAATATCCCGTTTGAATCTCCTGAACAGTCACTGGCGTAATGAGCTAAAACTTTTTGGGGGCCGCAGAAAAGTATAAGTAAAAAAAAAAAAGCGAGGAAAACCCCTAGAAAATCAGGTCATTTCAGCAGCATTTGTAAATCACTCTTATCGAATTAGAAATAAACCACTTTGAATTTTATTTGGGAGGCAACTGCCCCACGTTCCCCCCCCCCCCCAGTACTGCTAGTGCTCCTGAAGAGGCTTATAAATTGTATTTCAATTTGAAAGCGTGGTAGCTTGTATGTTTTCTGTCTCTAACCTATATACACTCCTTTTCTTTGTCTCGTTTCCAAGTAGATTTTTAAACGCATCTAAAATAGCTTTATTTATGTTATTTTCTTGTGCTGCTTTCCATTTTGTTTTCCTTACGTTGCCTTTTGTTGTTGTTTCTGCTTTCATTTTTGTTTCCTTGTATTCAATATTCTTTGTTATAATTTATGTGATTTCTTTGAATTTTATTTTGTATTCATTTATCGTCAGGTTTGAACATTGTTCACGATCTTGCTAAAAAGCAGCCTCTCGCTGATGCCAGGCTTTTTACCGCCGCCGTCATCGTCGTCGAATTGTTTTTTTTTTTGTTTGTTTGTTTGTTTTCTTTTACAGATGTGTATCAATCAAATATGATTATTTACGTCTGGGTCCGACCTTTAACATCACCATCCGAAAGACGTGGCAAATGCAGATTCATATTTTGCCAAAGGACATTAGTGCCGCGGCAGGGATTCGAACTCCAGACCTTGTGGTTCAAGGTCCAGAGACTTATCCACTGGGTCACAACATCGCCACTTAATCAATGCACTACAGTACAATAAATTACATACTAGATACTGATTATTAAATTCACCTCCTTTGCACAGTGGCATCTCAATACTTGGAATCACTTTTCATATATCACTGGTTGCCTTATCTGGCAAGCTTCTGGCAAGTTTTGAGTTGTCAAAAGAAACTTTTGTTCAAGAATTGTGCATAGAATTATGAAAAAGGTCTATTGTGACTTGGCGTAAATGCACACAAAACCAAGAATGTGCCTATACCAAAAGCCCATGAATAAATTTCTAATGTTACTTTTGGTAGTCATGGTAGTCCTCGCAGTTGTTTGTTGGTATGTTGTTTTTCAAAATGTTTTAGATTAGTTTAGTAGTTAAGTTTATTTGTTGTTTTAGATTACTTTCTGCTCAACCAATCTGTGACTAAGGTTCCACATTGTGTGGTTTGGCACAGTAACTTTTGTTGCATCGCTCTGGAAATCATGCATGAACAAAGAGCAAAAAGTTCTTTATGTACTGTTCCCATTATAGTTGCATCAGAATATGTTGTTTAATGCTGAAAATCTTATCTTACATTGGCAACGCGATGGAAAATGTGGAAATTAAAAATCATGCAAATTGGCAACTCTTTACATTTCCTCGACCTACTTCCTGTCTGTCTGAATTCATTTTCAAATGCATGACTTTTTGGAAGAAAAATGTAGCAATAAAGGAAAATAAATGGGCTTGCCTATTTGGGGGGATCCAAGAATATGGTGGCCCTGAAGTACGCTCGACAACAGGGCATGTGCGACGTGAATTTCGCAGCCAACTTTGCACCCCAGTTGCGAAATTCGCGACCCGTGACACAAACTTTGCATCCCAGTCGCGAAATTTGCAACACGTGATGCGAAATTCATGACCTGTGACGTGAAATTCAGGACCCGGGATGTGAAATTCATGACCTGCGATGCGAAATTCATGACCCATAACGCGAAGTTCAGGACCCGGGATGCAAAATTCATGACCCGTGACGCGAAGTTCAGGACCCAGGATGCGAAATTCATGACCCGTAATGCGAAGTTCAGGACCAAGGATGCAAAATTCATGACCCGTGATGCGAAGTTCAGGACCCGGCATGCGAAATTCAGGACCTGGGATGCGAAATTCATGACCCGTGACGCAAAGTTCAGGACCCAGGATGTGAAATTCATGACCCGGGATGCAAAATTCATTACCTGGGATGCGAAATTCACGTCGCACATGACCCGTTGTCGAGCGTACTTCATGGTCACCATACAAGAAGGCTTCAGATAATTCCTGCCATGAATAGGTTAAGAGTTATGAGGTAAAAAAAAAACAACATAAAGATCTGGGGGGGGGGGGGTATTTCACAAAGACTATTGACTCAAATCGCCCTTAACAATGGCAGGCCTTTCATGTCACTGTTTGCTTTCACCATCGGACTCTCAAGGGATGCGCAAATCATGGTCAAAGATTTGCAGAATTTACATTTTTTGTTTTCTTCATCAATGAACTATAAAAAATGGTCAATTCTGCAGATTTGTTACCATGAACTGCAAATCCTTTGAGAGATCCATGGTGAAAGAAAATAGAGGCATGAATGGCCAGCCATAGTTAAGTGTGATTTTAGTTAATCTTAGTCTTTGTGAAACACCCCCTGATTACTTTTCTCATCCTCCTTCTCCCCCTCCTTTTGTCTTCTTCCTCCTCTTCTCAGACATTTTAGGATTGTGTATTATAGTACATGTACTTCATTATGCGTCTTAGTTGGTGACATACTAGTAATCTGTTGTAAAACACCATTCCCCCTTCCCCTTTCGCTGCTCCCAAAAGTCCATTACAATATCAGCATTCTTCTCATCTCCATGCATTAGGTTCAAACTCAACAAAACAATATCTTGATATATATACTCACTTTTCTTTCAAGCCCAGATGCTTGTTTTCTGTTTTTGTTTTTGTTTTGGTTTTTAAATACAATTTTTCAATATCAAACATATGCATGTTTTGTTTTGTTTTTTTCTTTCTACACGAACACTTCTGAGTCCATAAATAAGTTGTAGTGCAGTTATTCTCTATCCTACTTTTTACATAATACATGTAGGCCTACCAAAAAAAAAAGAAAAAAACAAAAAACTAAATATACAATTGATAAAAGACAAAACAAATGCAAAATTCAAAGAATATGAATATATTTATTGACAGTGCATGTTTTCTTTCATATCTTTGCGTGCCAACAACCTTGGATGAATTGATGGTTAATATATTACAAATGATACTGTATATATAGATATAAAACAAAATATATAATTTGTAGGTGTCTTTCTACATTTGTACAATGCATTCATTTCACGCAACCCCCTGTGTATAAAAAAAATTGTTTCAAACAAAAACAAGAGAAATACCCCGTTGACTACCTCAGTTCTGATTACATGTACATGATAACTAAATATTATAAGACATCATTCTTATCTACATGTACTTCACTAAGCATCTTCCCATAGCACACTCAAAGTGCAAAATTGATAAATTTACAATACATGATCAAATGAGAGCATATACAAAGTTAAGTAATTATAGTTAACATTTTTCAGTAATAAAGGCATGGAGTCATATGAAGCTGTTATAACTATACCGTAATACGCATGTACACATACACTCATATCCCATCTTTGTAAATGAAAAAGTCAAATAATGTCATCACCTCATCTTCGTTTTATAAGCACAAATTTCTTCAAAAACTTTGCAAGTTATTAGCTTCAGTGACTGCTATAACTTCTAGACGAAAAGATTCTGGTTTTAGAGTATTATCATAATACATGTACAAAGCCAATTCAGGCTTAACTCATGCCACTGAACTGGTTACAAACTTGTGTTGGTTAGTTCAACTACAACTTGCATCATTGGAGGATAGTCTGTACCAATCAGCAGCCGGCAACAGTGGTACTATTGACCAGACTCCACACCACATTATTCATGAGTGCCCCACCCAAGCCCAGTCAAAAACACAACAGCCAAATGGAATGAACAAAGTTTTTCCTGTTGTTTTAAGAAAATGTGACTGTATTTCCCATAATCTCGATTAAATTGTTGGCAAAAAGTATACTTCACATTATTCTCAATATTTCTGTTAAAAATAATAATGTTAATCTACATAGATACTTCAATTTAAGCTTATGTGATTAAATATGATTGAGAATCCATTTGGCTTTCCATATTCAAGTCATTCTTAAAGTCATATGTAACTTTGCACACAGCTTAATGAAACACCCCCCTGCTCTAACCATCCCTAACCCTGGCGCAGTGAGCTGGCTGTGATGTTTTGGTACTGCTTATTGGTTTTTACCAGACTGCTAAGAAAGTATGCCTGCTTGTATAGTAAGCAACCAGGAGACTGATGGCTGTAAGTCCTCTCTGAGGGACATGGTAATACCTTACAAAAGGGCACTAGCACTTTGACCGGGCTTGGAACTTGTGTCACTGGATTGTGAGACCAGTGTTCTACCAACTCCTCTTGGACCAGACTTCTCATAACTGGCTCAAATGAAAGAAGAGGACATTACATAGCAACTGTTCCTACTAGACGACTCTTACATGTATGATAAGATCAAAAGGTGGGAGAAATGGAACTACAAAGATATCTTTAGACAATATGAAGATCTTTTGACAAACATATGACCGACATAAGACACCCATATGGTGAATATGTGAATTGGGTGGTTGAAGGACAGGTCACCAAAAATGCTTTGAGAGAAAAAAAGACATATGTGCACTCCATAATGGAATAAAGAAGAACATTCATGACATGTACGACAGTCATATGGAGCACAGGTATTTCAGGTAGGTTATGTGAAGGACAAATACAAGGTCATATTAGGGATATACACATATATAATGAAGTTCATGTACAATGTATGTATCAAAGCAATGCAATCACATGAAAAGGCATACACGATTATCATACCGGTAATAAGAGCAATCGGTGGCTTCTTGAACAGCGCTCAAGTCTGTCACCCTGTGACGCTAATAGCACTCTTAACATTACTGCCATGGTAAAGGCTTTCATTGCAGCGGACAATGCAGTATTCAAACATACTGGATACCAATTTTGACCTGGGTGGATAGTGGCAATTATGGATGGAGATCATCTGATAATGTCACAAATGCAACAAACAAAAGTGACAGACATGTGACAGGCATGTGATGGACATGTGACAGACATGGGACAAACATTTGATGGGCATGAAAATGTAAAGGCTTGTGATGAATGGAAGAACGGACTTACATAGAAGGCATGTGATGGTACTGAATGGATGGATGTTCAACATATATGGACCCATAAACAGATACAGACACACCTACCAAAATCAATGATATAGGTTTATTTCAAACCATGATCTAACCCATGCCATGGTTTAAACCTGTGTCATGGACTAAATTAAGCATAGCAACATATAAGCGCATTACTGTCTTCTAAATGGATAAATGGGCAAGACCATGGTTTTTAAAAAAAAAAACTGTTTTGTGGAATTGGAGATTTTGGACCAAACAGTTTGACTCGATCAGAAATGAAATTCTCTCATTCCCACAGGCTTCATCCAGTAACCATCCTGGACCGTTTCATGAAACTTGCAATATCAATAACATGTTGCAGTAACTGTTATAAGCTATTGAAATCCTTGCATCTGACTGGCTGAGAGAAAATTTGTCATAGAAATATGGCAGTTGTTACTGATAACAAGTTTTATGAAACAGGGTCCTGGACCCCATTCCATAAAACTAGATCTCGAAAACATGTTGCAATAACTGTTATAAGCTACTGAAATCCTTTCATCTGATTGGCTAAGAGCAGATTTGTCATAGAAATGTGGCCAGCTGTTACTGGTAACTGGTTTTATGAAACGGGGTCCTGGGCCCCGTTTCATAAAACTTGTTATCAATAACATTTTGCAATCATGTTATAAGCTACTGAAATCCTTGCATCTGATTAGCTGCGAGCAAATTTGTCACAGAAATATGGCAGTTGTTACTGATAACAAGTTTTATGAAACGGGGTCCTGTTCTCAAGGCTTTGGGTTAAGGAGGATAAGTTTGGGGATAAACGGAAGCCTGCAGCTGCCAGGTTGGTACCTGCTGGGAAGAACCATCCCAGACTGTTAAAATAAATGTATTTTGAAACATATCTTCATGAAATGCATTCATACATATACAGGTAGATGGTCTACAATACCATCACAGTTGAGTACATTATTACTCATTGTCACTATACCTTTTCTTGTGTTCCAAGTGTTCAGCTTAAAATAGAAATCTACAAACCTCCAGTAATATTCCACCAGTGTCAATTTTTTACACCAATTTTCCTTGACAAGAAAGATGTAAATGCGTATAAATTTACAAACAATAATTGAAATGGTGCATGTGCATTGATTATTAGACCTGCTTAGTTTAACATATTTTTTTTTCTACAAATATTCACTAGTCATGTGCATAGATTTATATATGTGTTAATTAGAATCCATAACATTTTATTGAAACCAAGTAAAAAAAAAAAACCATAATACAATAATTTATTGCTCTACAATAATTCCATTTTTCTGTACATTATACATAATTATACAAAATGATCGCCCATTCATAAACATCACTCTGTAGTTTTCTTTCAAAATAACAGTATGAGTAATAAATGTTAAAATTTAACCAATGGTTTTCTGTACCTGATTACTATAGCCCACAAAAGACAGACAATGACTTTTTTAATAAAAAAAAAAACAGGCCAAACTAATGAACATATCTTTCCTCTTAATTATGTCGACTTTGTAACACATAAACTTTTCATTTCTTATTCTCCTCATGATATCCCAGATAATGAAATAATGTGGTAATCCGTAACACTAAATCAAATAAAATGTATTCAGAATAAAAACAGAAAACAACAATTTCATCATGTTTACTATCATTCATAAGCAATACTTATCCAGTCATTTTAGCAGCTTGCCAGGATCTTTTAAAAGATAACTTGACTAGAACGTTCCCTTCTGAAACACAAATAAAAGCGTGATAACAAAGCACTTCAGGCATGACAGAAAACCTGGCTAAGAATATATATCTTTGAGGTGCATAGGGACCCTCTATTCAGACAAGGCTTTCAGTAATTCTCGCATTTCGCAATCCTTGCGCCCTCGTTCGGTTCAGTTGCGACAGCCACTTCAGCACATTAATTCTGGGAGATGGGTCAACAACAGTACCATCAACAACCTGCACTAGTTTCCTTTTCCACTCCTATTCTACATGTAAGTGATTACAGACTTCTAAAACTTCATATTTTCCCTGAGCTCTCACTGCTAGTTCTACTGACTCATCCTTCTTCTTCCCTGCCCTTGGGATCCTTAGTTAAATATTTCAATTGGTCAACTCTCACTCGCAGCGTCTGCTATCTTGGATATAGTGGTCGATCCGCGAGTGGGAAAATAGGCATCTCATGGTACCGATGTTGGTGGCACATC
>CM057171.1:3878050-3893714 GCA_029962745.1 Echinometra lucunter
TCATTTTCATCATTATTATCATATTTGTAATTACTGTTGCTCCCATTATTTATTGTGAAATACGATTGCTCATACCAACCATGACTCTCCGACATGGCATAGCGTCTACTGTAGACAATTTCTCTGCAATTAAGATTACCGTACTCTACGTTACATTGGGTATATGAGTATCGACATACATGTAAGTGCATGCTGCTAGCACTTTAGAGGCATTTTTCTGTAACTACTATCGTTTACCATATTATGTGCTTTTTAGGAAATATCACTTTGTTTTTATCGTGCTTAATCACAGAAAGTCCCATCAGACGTACTTACCAGGACTAGAAAGCATACTATCTACTTTGACTTGAACCTAAAGGACGGACCAGACGACTCTTTGGTGACACTCAAGTTGAGCCAGGGTAAAAATGAAATGGAAATTCAGTTCAGGACACATTTCTGTGATGATGCAGGTAAGTGTTATACACTGAACCAAAAAAGTAAGTCCTCCCCTAGCATTTTTTTCACTTATCTCAAAAAGTACTTTACCGATTTAGATCGTTCAAACGGTAATTAATATAGAATTTTCGTATGCATAAATGAATGGTGGTAGTCTGCCAATATTGATGGCATTGTTGGTGTGAAATCATGCATTTTATGACAAAAGGTGTGAAAAAAAATCTTGCACTTTTGTGATTTGTGCCAGCTTCTACACAAATAAGAGAATCACGCATGTTTCTTAAAATTTTAATCACCATTTATTGCATGTCACTCTATGTTTTACTTTTAATAAGCATCACAATGAATGAAGTGTTCGATAATTGATAGGTCCACCATCTGTTTTCGGTCACCTCGCGACACCATGTCATCATACTGTTGATCAAAGTTTGTATGCGACGTTGATCCGGGTTGCCCCAAGCCCTCTACAAAATGCGCTGGAAATCGATCAAGAGGTGTCGCCCTTCGCCTTCTTGTTGGCAGTCAGACCGCAGAGGGTGCGTTGATGAGCTGAAAGAGCACTTTTTAACTAGATTCACGTATACTGAAAATATATTCTTGCACTCGCGAGATTTCACGAGAGTTTTAGGCATATTTGCAAGGGGTCAGGAAACTCTTTCTGAATCGATTCTGATCAATTAATGTAGTTGTCCATCCCATTGACATTTTATTCTTTAGCTTAATACATATTTATACCATTTTTGTTCAGATTTAACTACTGCTAATCTTGTTCAAATGTGATGAAATTTTGGTCATTTTTAACACTCATTTTTACCCTTGTTAACTTCATCCTGGCTCCTGACCCGATTAAAGTTTTAAAATATAACTCAAGTAGATGATTGTCGAGTTTGAAATTTGGCACTGACAATGAACTAAAAACTCATTTGATGCACAGTGTATAGGTATACGCGCGAGCTTAAGCCCGGGTGCAACGGGCTGGCATTCTCGCTGTGCGCTGTTGCTGTTAACTGCCTATTTGGGGTATTTAGGTGACGTTCCAGTGGAGAGTACTCAGCCTGAGGCTGAGTGATGTAATGAAGGAATGGACCAATCAGGAACTAGCGGCATAGTCCTTGGACCATTCACGTTGCGCCATTCAATGAAATGTTTACCTTGCTCGAGAAAATGCTGCTCGATTTTGCCTCGCTCCTGAACCGATTAAAAGCTAAATCATCAGAATTTCAGTGAGCTCTGAAAAAGTATCATATCACGATTCCATTGAGCTAAAAAATGCTTTGATGCAAAATATATGACCAATATTTTTTCACTCTATTTTATCTACCATACGTAGCTTATTTACTTGCGTGAATGCTTTCCTCATTTTGAAATTTTTTCTAAATAAAATTATTAAAATATAGACCAATTCCGTCTCCGATTTGTGTATTTGGCCCTCTATCGGCGACGCGATAGCTACGGTGTGATAGCGCGCTGACCGCGATTGTCTCTGTTTACAAAATCAATGAAAGATATAAGATAAGCCCTGATATTGTTTCATTAACTTTATTCTCAGTAGAGCAATAAAATAAAGCATGGATACATGGGTAGATAACGTAAGACAATGGCCATATCTGACAGATGAAGGTATGATGTATTTTTGTACTTTCGTTACTTTTCCCCTTAGTTTTGTCAGTAAAAATTTGTTGATGACTAAGAATCGCTGTATAGGAAGTACGGCTTTTCACGCAAATGGCTTCATGAGTCAAAGGCGAGAGAATTTCGCACTCAGTTAGCTTCCATTTTTTTTTTAGCTTTCTTCAGTTGTTGTGACATTTGAGCACCGCACAGCTGTGATCTGAACTTCCCCGATTATTTCTCATTGCAAACATTTAAAGAGATCTGGATATGTTGATCCAAAATGGTAAAAATCGAACGAATGTACATAACGCGCTATTGAATTATGTACTGTAAAAAGTGGGTACACACCGCAGTAAGGCGACCAGTCTGCTGCCCTCTCGCGTTGTGGAATTGGTCTATAAGCTACAATAGGTAGAATTATTCTTCTTTAATTTTGAATTAAAATCGTCAAAATCCGTTAAGAGATAGTGAAGTGATTGGCAGTTTCCTACAATACCCTTCTGCTCATGAATATTCATAAATGTCATTTGGACCTGCATACGAGTTTTGTAAAATAAGCGCTTTTGAAACGCGCTGCGGTCTGACTGTTGGCTTTCCGCTATCCCAGAGGTTCTCGATGATGGGGTTGCAGTCGGGGAATCCTGCAGGCCATTCCATTCGTTCAATGCCATTTTCCTACATAAACTGATCGGCGACTCGAGCACGACGAGGTCTTGCATTCTCGTCCATAAAGACGACAAAATCGGCAAAATATTTTTTTAAACAAATGAAAAAATGCTAGGTGAAGCGGACTTACCTTTTTGGTTGAATTTATATATATATATATATATATGTGTGTGTGTGTGTGTGTGTGTGTGTGTGTGAGATCATTTGAGAGAATGATAGCGTAGCATGAATAAAAGTTCCCCAGAGCTGTCCTACCATTTTGGAAATTTTGGAAAGGTTGAATATATATATAATTGAGAGGATCCCCAACTTCAACATCTCGATGGCGTCTCGGGTGGATGTATAAGAAGCAAAATGCAAGCATTTCATATTAACGAGCGGCAGGACGATCAAAATCTAAACACCGTTGCTACATTATGGGCTTACGAGTGGAATTTTCATAAATCAGAATGAAGAGGAAAGAAGAAGACAAAATTATCTGAAGAAAAAAAAAATACAAAAATTCCCCGATTCCTTTTTTTTTAATAACATGGTATCACACAAGGGTATATTCAATAGTTACACATAAATTTATCCTAGTTTCCCCAGATAAAATGCACTCATGTCAGCCCAAAGCAAGGCTATTTTTTTTTGTCTCCGCAGGACAAATGAGTTTGTAAACATTGAGACTGGATGTAGTTTACAAAAAAATCTCACATATACATACCCACACACCCACACACACACACACACACACACACACACACACACACACATATATATATATATATATATATATATATATATATATATATACATATATATATATACATATATATATTTATATATATATATATATATATATTAAGCGTAGCCATGAATATGTATGTGATATACATGTATATAGCATGTTGTAAAATGTGTGTTTTGCAATTGTCTACGACACGCTCACACATATGTAACATGACATATAATTATTATGTGTGTATCTTTAGAAACCTGAAGAAGGCCGGTTAGGCCGAAAGCTTGTTGAATAAAGTTTTGAAGTACAGCAAAGTCCGTGTCTCGACTATCTTATCCTCACACTTTATATAGGCTTATACTCAACACTCGGGTCGCGTCGCGGCGCGGCGCGCTGGAAAACACTCGGGTCGCGGCTCGCTGAGCCAATTTTTTTTGTAATGGTATCTTCAAATCGGCCTACAGGATGGGAAAATTTTATTGAAAATTCTTTATCACTGTTAACCTGGCCAATATATTCTTTCAATTTTACACTTTTACTCCTATCATTCCATACTGTTCCTTTCCTTCATTGTTTTGTATTCCTCTCTTATTAATTTCCCACAGTTTATCTTTGCACTCATTCCATTCTTCCTCGTTTCCATTCTGTCATACTCCTTTCCTTGCAGTCTTACACTTTCTTTAAAGTTCAGTTTATCTACCTAGTATTCTTTCTTTCGTATTGTCAATCCTAATTCTTGTCTTCTTATTTTTCCATCAGTTAATGAAGAGCAACTTTCAACTTGTCTTTTTTTTTGTAGTAGATTTCCCCTCGAACCCGCCTTGAAGACAACAATGAAAAAGGGTTGTAAAAACATCGAGAATTTTCAATAAAATTTTCCCATCGTGTAGGCCGATTTGAAGACACCATTAAAAAAAAAAATTGGCTCAGCGAGCCGCGACCCGAGTGTTTAGTATAAGCCCTTTATATATATATATATATATATGTGAGATTTTTTTGTAAACTACGTCCAGTCTCAATGTTTACAAACTTATTTGTTCTGCGGAAACAAAAAATAGCTTTGATTTGGCTGACATGAGTGCATTTATCTGGGGAAACTGGGATAAAATATGTGTAACTATTGAATACATCCTTGTATGATACAATGTTATTAAAAACAAAGGAATCGGGGAATTTTTTGATTTTTTTCTTCTTTCCTCTTCATTCTGATTTATGAAAATCCCGCTCAGTAAGCCCATAATGTAGCAACGGTTTTTAGATTTTGATCGTCCCGCCGCTCGTTAATATGAAATGCTTGCATTTTGTTTCTTTTACAGTATCCAGGCATTCTTCTATTCTTCTTTTCTTAGTATGGGAGGGGAAGTCAATAGTCATTAGTTTTGACATCACATATAAGAGAAAAGTAATGTTAATATAAGTGCTAGTGATAGTATTCCACATTATAGAGGCCTCTATACCGCTGATTCATCTTAAGACAGTCCTCAAAGCTTATCTGTCTAGGCAGTCTGTGCATTACATTCTTCCATCTTCTTTATTTCTTTTCTTTTTTGTATAAAGCTTTCTTGCCTTTTGAAATTTGTATTAAGAACTGGATAAAGTCACTTAATATTTCATTAATACATACTCTTTAAGTTGACAAAGGGTTCGAATTCAATTCAACATTTCTTACGGCGAATTTACCCCATTTTGGTCCTCTAGAATTCGACGATTCATCATCGGAAGAAGAAACACTTGAAGGGACATCTTTAAGACGACCAAGGTAATGTAATCCATTTAGTTTTATTTCGTGAATTCGCACAATTTGTGAACTGAAATCATGACAAAATTACGGCTTATGATTATTGATTCTTCTTGCTTGAAACCAAAGCAGTGCATTGTTCTTTGACCATGTACCATGTTTACAGCTCATTACCCTGCTGGAAAGATCACAGTGTCACTCAGTGTGTTCACAGTGTGTGTACACATGGTGGACTATGCGAAGATGTGATTCACAACGTTAAAACGCTCAAATTTAACAGTTGAAGATAATTTCACACTGTGGACACCTCAACAATTTGAGTGTTCACAGTGTGTTCACATAGTGGACTCTGTGATTATGAGATTCACAATGTTAAAACGCTAAAATTTAACAGTGTGAAGACGATTTCACATTGTGTTCACGCTATGTTCCACAATGTGACCACACTGTGAACACAATGTTGGATACTGCGTTCTTTCCAGCAGGGTATTTTTCAGTTCTCCTCCAGGGAGATACAGAGGTAGGGTAGAATCGAAACAATATTCACTGTTGGTCTTGAGTTTTAATTATACCCTAATTTTAAAAGAATTACTTATCAGTATACATGTAAATTTTTGTTCATATTTAAAGCGGAAGCACGAGCGACAGTGGCGTGTCAGAAAACGAGGTAGACAGGCTTGTAAAAGAATTAGGGAATCATGAAGACGTGCAGAATTTGGCCAGGAAGCTTGGATTCGAACGTCCAAAATGGCAGGCATATGGGAAAATGAACACAGATGGACGGTTTGATGGGACGAGAAACATGATCTTCGACTGGAAGAAGAATACATCAAAGCAACAGCAAAGACCAACTCTAAGAAAGGCTCTGGAAGATGCTGGCTTTGCAGAAGCTTCGGAGCTCCTGTGATTCCCGGCTCGCACCCAGGTGCCATTTACTGACATCCTGACGTTTGAGCTGCGCTGGCGCCTCTCTTGTGGGTTATAACTCTAAGCCATTCATTATGCAATCACTTTCCAAATTAAATTTGCATTCGGGCACTATATCAGCACAAGTAGTATGTAACATTTTTTTAGTCTGTGATTATCAGCAAATTGAGTCTTATTATTATTATTTTGATGAGTCCACCCCCCCCCCCCCCCCACGGTATGTGCTACATCATCAAGCTAGTAAAAAATGCCCAGTTTTCTTTCACAGTGTAATCGCATGATCAGAGCTCAACTTAATCCCTAATTGAAGAGTGCTTTGAACAGGCCCGTACTTTTATACGGCATGATACTGATGATCGGCGTAAATCCGTTTTGAGGAGGGGGGGGGGGGGGGGATGATCCACTTTTTGCGTGAACTCAAACTTAAGTATTCACACACACCCTCACTCACCTGAGCAGACCCCCACACATATAATTCTTCTATTTTGTGAGCGAGCGAAAAAAAATTAACCACTTTGGGGTTTTTTAAGATCATTTCAAATGAAAGTTCCACTATATGACCGTTGTTTGTGACATTTTTATGAAAGATTTTACGAACTGATTAATTACAATATAATTTTTCCCTTAAAGTGAGGGGGTGGATGTTTGTACATGCCATCCCCCCCCCCCCCCCCTCCACAAAAAGAGATATATCCCCCTCCCATCCCCCGGGATTTACGCCAATGATACCGATTCAATAAAAAGAAAATCCGAGTTCAGTCCCATCGGTGGAACAGTATATGATGTAGTATAAGATACCTTATAACCTATCACGTTTTCTTCAATTAACACTTTGATCAATAAAATGTGACAATTAACACTTTGATCAATAAAATATAACAGCGAATAGCTAAACAGAAGCCTTTTTTTTTTCCTGATTCATGCCAATTTCACCTCTTCCAAAGTTCTGAATGAACAGCAATTAGAGTGATCTCCATGCCAGTTGAATGAACCCATGAGAGCAGCTCCTGAACTCCACTCATCCTAAACTTGGCACAAGCAATTTTGGTGACAACCCACTTCACTGAAGGCCCGCGAGGCCGAAAATAGCAAATTGTATTCTGTAATGTACACCGCTCTGACCACATTCTGTGCCAGAAGAAAGTTTAATAAGTATTAAAAGGCTGCGGAAAGTTTTTCATTGAAGGTGTGGGACATCTGGAAGCGAGAACTAAACGTGCTAAAGGAGACATGATCATTTTTATATACCGATAACGCATTATTTGTGAGGAATCAAAATATGATACGAGAAATGTCGGCTTCGCGAGCCTTCGGTCTCGCGTGCCTTCGGTCAAGCGGGTGGACCCCACAATTTTAACATCCTTTTAAAAATTAGCTTCAGAGCTCATTCATGCATGTTCAGATATTGGTGAGTGTAGCCAATCAAATTAGAGAACAGATAATTAAATACCATGCTATGATTCACAAAACTGCCTTAGTTGTTCAGTATTTGGACTTAAATATCGGTTTCCTTTATATGAACTCACGTTGTACATCGTCTGAGAAAATGAACTTATTAACGCCCACTGGAGGTATTTAATGATATTTGAACAATTCATACTCATTGTCCATCAGGTCTAATCGAGAAATGTGTAATATCAAGTAATAATGCCCATATTAAGATGCTACATTTATCCATTGAATTAAGATATTAGAGAAATGCAAGAGAAATTATCAATATTGTGAACAATCAACCAGTTGCGAAAAGCGCCAGGTGCGACGGTATCCAAAACTCTTTACTGAAGAAAATTATCAAATCAATTGTCGATCCCTTAGTGCATATTTTTAATGTCTCTCTTACATCAGGACATGTAACTAATAAAAGTAAATTTCCAAAGTGATACCTCTTTTTAAAAAGCAGATAAACAACTTGTTAATAACTATAGTCCAATTTCTCTACTTACATCATTGTCTGAAGTTCTTGAGAAACTAGTTTATACAAGAACTGCCGCCTTCTTTAGTAAATGCAATATTTATTTAAACTTTTTTTTGTATGTTTTATTAAAGTAAATCAGCAGAATCACATATTTACATGATTGGCAGGATTTGGGCTTCGCGAAAGTCATAGCACTTCGCAAGCAATTTTGTCTTTTATAAATAAATTTGCCACTTCCATTGATAAAGGTTGGAATACTGTTGGGATATTCCTGGACTTCTCCAAGGCCTTCGATACCACAAATCATGACATTGTTTTACATAAGCTTTCACACTACGGTATCAGAGGGAAGGCCTTGGAGTGGTTCAGGAGTTAACTCTTAGATAGGACCCAATTTGTAACTGTAAATAATTGTAATTCTTCTACTCTTAAGGTTACCTGTGGTGTACCACAGGGCAGTCTTCTGGGTCCTCTTCTTTTTATCACTCACATCCATGGCATTTCAACATCTTCAAATCTTTCATTTACACTTTTTGCATTTGATTCCAACCTTTTTTCTCTCTCTCAATCTAATGCTAACCAACTCCTTAGAATAATAAACTCTGAACTTGCTAAAGTAACTGACTGGATTAAGGCCAACAAACTATTATTCAACCTGCAGAAGACTATGTTGTTCACCAACAGAATTACCTGCCTTCCTGATGTTATTTTTGATAATACTGTACTTCAAATGGTTTCTACAACCAATTTTTAAAGGAATCCTTATTGATAACAAACTGTCATGGAAACCGCACATCGACAACATGTGCAAAATTATCTCACGAAACATCGGAATTATTAAAACTTAATTTTTTTCTTCCTTTCCCTACCGGTATATACCCTGCTCACCTTATACTATACCTTGACTTTGCCATATGTTGATTATGGGATTTTAGCATAGGACACAATTAAATAGAATACTTCTACACAAAAAAGCACTTTGGATTTTTTTTCAAACAGATTTCACATCTCATACAAATACTCTAATTTTGGAAAATAATGTGTTAAAGGTAAGTGATTTTTTTCTTTTCCAACTCGTCCTATTATGTATAAACTAGAAAAACGCGATCTACCCGCTCTTTTTACTGATATGTTCCGCAAGAATGATTCTATGTACAGTTTCCGACAGAAGTGAGTACACCCTTTACAAAATGTTAAAATTGAAATGTAAATTCTTACATAAATGTATTACAACTATGGTAGAGAAGAACAAAAATTCTGTGACTGACGTATTGATAGGAATTATCTCTTCCATAACAATAATGTAATAGCTGAAAGATTTTCTTTAAATTTGTGACAACAAAAGTTAAGCACACTCTCAAGGGTGCACTCACTTTTGTTGGATACTGTGCATGGTTATCCCACCAGACGACATAACTCTTTTCATATACCACTTACTAGAACAGTCTCCACCTAAAACACGTTTGTTTTCGCCGAACCCATTTATTGGAATTCCTTCCTCAATGAAATTAAAAACTCCCCTAGCCTCAACACCTTTAAACCTAAACTCAAGAAACATTTATCTCAGCCATTATCTGTCAAAAGCCCAAGCCTAAACACTCCTGTCCCCTTCTCTTATACTATACACTTTTTTATCCACCTCCCGCCCTTTCCCTATCTTTGTTGTTGTTGTCTCTTTGATTTGTTTTAAATTTGTGTGGCTTTAATTGTTTTGATTATGTTATTGATTTGTAACTTCTGTTTTGTTTTGCTTTTGTTAATATATCTGTAATGTCATCGCTTATGACGGCATGTAACTATGTAACAAAGTTTCAGGGGCTTGCACCTTACAAGCTTTGCTCTTTTTTTTTTAGCTTGCCCCTCCGTTTTACTATATCCTTTTCTCAGTCTGGTCAACTTTATTTTGTTCAGTATCTTTCTTTTGTGTTATTTCATCATATTACTTTTGTCTATAAAGAGATTATTGAATTCATATATTTGTTTTGTATATACTGTGAAACGGAAAAATAAACAAATCAGATCAAATCAAATCAAATCAAGGTTTTCTTCTTGCAACTACTAAGAATGAATGCTTCTTCTGACATTTTAATGAATGGCACTAATTAAAATAGATAATTATATGGACGATATGTTCTATTCGCTTTTGTCATCATGCTGTGTAGCTGTTACCTATTAATGTTGTTTCTGAATTTCTAAAATTTTTATTACTGAATTTTACTACCGCATTCTGAATTTTACTATTGCGTTTTACTACCGGATTTTAACTGTGAAGTCTATCACCAAATTCTATTACTGAATTTTTAGAGCATACCGCCTTTAAATTGTCAACACTACTTTTATTTCTGCACTTTTGTACCTTCATCTTTCAGTCAATGTTTATGTGTCATAAATCAGTACTTTTTGGTATAATACTCGCCCTGTAAAACTTAATAGTTTGCGATCAGTCATACTTGTTTAGGCAGTATGCAGGTTTAATTGTGCATATACTCTATTTTAATACATGTACTAAAAAGATAGAATCAATTATTTGATTTGTATATACAGTAAGGAAGTCATCGTATTAACCCAAAAATTACATATTAAGTTGGTAAGTATATTCTCCGCAAAGAAACATTATATATATATATATATATATATATATATATATATATATATATATAAATGTAATGTGTGCACAACCCATTAACATGATTGGCCCTGTCTTGTTTAATGGCAATATAAAATGAAACACACAAGACAGCGAAGGACGTAGCTGTATAATTCCACTTTAATGTCCCGAGCTTTCGGCTTCAAAGGCCTTTATCATGGGTTCTGGTAGGGTTGTGGGAGTGGTTCAGTGATTCCTGAACACACGAGCAGGAATCACTGAACCACTCCCACAACCCCACCAGAACCCTCGATAAAGGCCTTTGAAGCCGAAAGCTCGGGACATTAAAGTGGAATTATACAGCTACGTCCTTCGCTGTCTTGCGTGTTTCATTATATATATATATATTGGTATATATACATACTGAAAGAAATGAAAATGGGAGAATAATAATTGCGTAGCTCCCTCAATGTTCCCCAGAGCTGTCATCCATTTTGAATCAAGGGTTGAAAAAATGCCTCCGCCGGGAATCGAACCCGGGTCACTGGCTTAGAACGTCCTTGCCTTACCACTAGACCACAGAGGCGGGCCAGCAGTTAGGCGTGACCGAATCCAATTGACCGACAGACAAATTTCCAACCCTGTTTGATCCTGCGGCATGCGGCATGCGGCATGCGGCTTCTCATTGTTCATTAACTCATCTGCACCAAAATAAAGGATCAAAAAGGGTTGGAAATTTGTCTGTCGGTCAATTGGATTCGGTCACGCCTAACTGCTGGCCCGCCTCTGTGGTCTAGTGGTAAGGCATTGGCGTCCTATGCCAGTGACCCGGGTTCGATTCCCGGCGGAGGCATTTTTTCAACCCTTGATTCAAAATGGATGACAGCTCTGGGGAACATTGAGGGAGCTACGCAATTATTATTCTCCCATTTTCATTTCTTTCAGTGTTTATTATTTACAAGGGAGTTGCCAAAGTTGTTTGCATTTGTCAAATTTCTTTCAATATATATATATATATACCCATATATATATATATATATATATATATATATATATATATATATATATATATATATATATATATAGTAATTCAGACCTAGCCAGTAAAACGACAATACCAGTGTGCATCGAATCCTTCGTTTCAGCCAGCCTCTACCTCTCCAAAGACGCTGAACGAGAAAGACACTAACCATGCTAAAGGCTGCGATCCAAATTGGCTCTGACTTTTGATAAGGTGCCTTAATCATCACTCTGAGCATGCCGAGTTGAAAGAGGTTCTCTACAGTTTGTCCCCCCAAAATTACGATGGGCCTTTAAGAATAGATAATGAATGAAATCATTTTGCAGTATGAAAAGTCATTTTAGGTTATGAAACTATAACTTTTGTTCTACCAGTCAGTGAAGACCCCGTATGATTCGGTTCAGTAGTCATGGTAGTCATGAAGAAATATAGATTTTTGAAACGGACGTCGTAGGTCCTTCCCGTCCAATTTTGGGCAGATGAAGAACTCAAAGCAAAATGGACAATCCCACTATCCTTTTGAATTGTTTACAAAGGAAAATCCCTGTCTTTGTTTTGATTTGCTATGATTGTATCATCATAGGTAATTATTCTTTCTATAGTCCAATAGTCAAAAAATCTGGGGGTTTAGTTTACTTTACCCCATCTTTTATCAATAATGTCCTTGGCATCCACAAAATGAAAATATCTTGTTCACAGGAGACTATAGTTTACAAATTTATGCATACTAGATTATGTTAAAAAAAATCTCACTTTAAAGATCAAGACAAGGCACTTATGAAATAGTCTCATAATGTTGTTTTATGATCACTGAATTTTATCAATTGTAGTTATCAACATCTTCAAAAAACTCTGAAAACTGCTCATCTTTTCTCATTCATGATTTATTATGGAAAAACATATCCACATTCCCTACATTTGCAACATGGTGCTAAATCTTTATACAATGTACTGTGGTTTTGTTATCTTTGTGTTCCTTATGTACTTGTCTCTGTCATATCTCACCTGGAAATGAAATAAATAAATAAATAAATAAACAACATCAGCAACAACAACATCGAGAATGATGATAGCTATGACAAACATGAATCGTTTTCATCACAACCAAAGCACAAATAAAAAGAAAATAGTGATTACCTTTGCAAACAATTAAAAAAGGAGCGTGATTTATCCACAGTGATTTGAGGGTCCCTTTGTCCAAACTTGGACAGTAGGGATTTATGACATTGTTAACGAAAATCCCTATTTCTTTGTGACTACTGGACCGAATCAGACGGGGTCTCACTGATTGGTAGTAGTAGTAGTTATGGTTTCATAATCTACAATGACATTTAATATTGCAAACTGGTTTCTATCACAATTGATACTTAGAGTCTCATCGTAATTGTAGAATCTCAGCTTCCTTTTGACTTAAAATTCCGTACCAAATAATTTGTATCCCCTCCCCTTTCACCATTCCACTTGCGCTGGTGATGAATAATTTTTTCGATTTCATTTCCTTTTTCATGTGTTTGCTATTTGGCTCCAATTTTATATGCCTTTGATGTGATGCCAAAATTGCAAAGCTTCCAATAGCATGTACATAAAAGATCTACTTTCTAAGAATGAATTTGAAATAAACCATCAAAGATCTAAACCTACCGATATTTCTGATGGGAGTTTTTGTTCTTTATACAGTACCAACGTGGCCATATCTTCATGTTTGAAAAAAAAAAAAAAAAAAAAACCCTCTCTACACTGACGTATTAACCCGTTCATGGCAGGAATTATTTGAAGCTTTATTTGATCAGCTTTTCATCTTCAAATTGGCAACACCAGTATTTTTCATTTATTGTTAGATTTTTCATATGAAAAGTCATATACTTGGTATGTGAAATGAATATGAATCGACAGAAAGTATGTTAAGAAGATAAAAGGTTGCCAATTTGCAAGGAAATGCAGTGATTTCGAACTTTTCATAATGTTGCCAACTTCAGGATTTTAGTCCTTATTTTCCTTTACAAAATTTTAGTATCAAACAACAAATACTGCATGACGAACCAAAATAAGCACAGCATGTGTAGATATTTTTTGTTGTTTGTCTGGGTTTTTTCGGATCATGTATGTGGTATATGTTTTATAGGGCTCTGAATCAAAATTATGGGGCCAAACCACACTATGTGGAATTTTGTCACCAATAGGTTCAAGTGCTTCGACCGACCCATCATATCTAACAGTGGCGTATAAACCCCTTGGTCTCAGGAGGGGCAAAATAATCTTAGGCCTATCTCTCGATGATCAATGACAAAGAGAGCATTTTCATGATTATGCTCGTTTGAGAATCATTGTGAAGCATTTCTTTCGTTTCTGTTGAGAGCAATTTTAAAATTACAATATGTGATTTTTAAACGGATTCAGTGGAACCTCGTAACAAAGAACAATGTAAATACCAAACTCTCATTATAACAACCGACGGTCCAACATCTTTTTATTTTTTTTTCTATTTTTTATTTTTTTTTTTAGCCCTGACATAAAAAGGTAAGGATATAAAGAGCAAAGTTTTCTATGTCTAATGAGTTTAGTAACAAGGTTCTATACCCAATTTGTGGCTGCGTTACCTACCATGATCGGAAGTCTGTCAGCTAGGACGGGCAAATTACGCCGAGCAATCACCCGGTTAATAAGGACGCGTGCTGCGTATTCGGAGCCCGCATGTGCCTTTAACAGATAATCATTATGCTGTTCACAAACTTCAGTCTGACACAATTTAACGCTGCCATGACTTGTACATGGTTGCTATACGACAGGTGCTTCGAATAGAATTGCTCCGCGTCACTTTGGTACACTAAATGAATACCGAATTTTATCCAAGAGTAGACTAATACCCTAACCCTAAACCTAAGCTCAACCCTATTGTAAGGCTGTCATTAACCTTGCAGTTATCACGATTTAAGAAATTGTCGCCAGGGCATAATCGGGTCGCCCTTCAGCTGATCACATCAATTCTTGCTCTTCTGCACTTCGGTAATATCGATCTAAATTCTTCCATCCGCCACCAGTATACAAGCGAGTTTGATATCGCGCTAAGGTAATACAAAATATCCGCAGTGAGAAGTAGCATATAGGACTCATTAGCCGTCGCCAATGTACTTATTACCCTGTATACTGTTCGGAAGACCAACGTCGTTACGTAAACAAGAGCCAACGTGATGAATACTTTTCTGTTTTCCAGTTTTCTCTGTTTTGAGGTTCTGACAACGTTAGAACTTGTGGCTATTGCTCTATAGACGAAGATGTAGAAGAGGCCCGTTAGGAGGAGAAGGCCGATTTCGGTGCAGGCTAAAGTGTAGGCTACTGCTTGGAAGAATAGTAAGAGAACTATAACTGTCGGTATGGGAAGTAGCCAGCTAATGACGCAAGCGGCAATGGTGCGGGGTGTGGTGATGATGTGACGGGCGCCAAAGGGGTCCACCCTGATGGTAATGAATTGGTGTATGGCGGCTAAGAGGATACTTAGAAGAGAGGTCATGTCACAGAGGAACAAAGTCGCGAACAATTCAAGCTCAACACCAATCTGTAGAAGGAAGGATAGGAGAAGATAATTATTGCATAAATAATAAGTATGTCCCTCGAAGATGTTGATTTGTTGCGAATGAGAATCAATGAAATCCCTGTGGAGGGATAGATACTGAAAAAAGTAATAATTGTAATTGATGAACAATATGTCTTTGTAAGATATTGTATTTCATTTGAAAACGTCATTCACATGGTACATGGGTGTTTTGTTATGCAATATGTAGGCATGATAATTATTACAAAATAATATGAACAAAATAAAATCGGTATATTGAGTATACTGATTATTTCGTCATTCATGTAGTGTTCGGCTTTATCTGTTGGTTTATTTGCAGTTGCTTTTCTACCAATTCCTGTAATTGAAAGTTTCAGAGTGACATATATATCATGCAGTCCAAATAGATAACTTTATCATTATCATTTGAACCCTCATTCTGATATGTTGTGTGTTCTGCAATAAAGATTCTGTTTTATACGTTGGA
>CM057171.1:3894214-3909474 GCA_029962745.1 Echinometra lucunter
GGCGTCTCATAAAAAATCTCCCTTTCATTCATGATGGCGTCCTTTTCAAAGCGAGACCAGTCATCTATTTGTCACAAAGTGACTATTGGAAGCCGTCCCATCATAATTATGCAAATTTCTCGCTGCCGCAAGCATGATTCGGGTTACAAAAGTATATACATGTAGCACACTTTGAAAATAACTTCGCATCGCCAAAATAGGTGTAGAATCTTAACACCTTACCCCCAAACAATGATTCTGATGACATATTTCCTTCGGAAAAGGGCTTTCTACCCATGCATTGATAATGATAATAATAAAAACACGGAAAGAAACAAAAAACTAATAAGGCCATTGTGGCAATGATGTAAATAAAATGTTAACACCTTATATCCGAACCCATGACTCTGATGTCATTTTACTATCTAGTCGGAAAGGATTTACTACATGTACCTATTAATACAATACAATATACTACTACTACTACTACTACTACTACTACTACTACTACTACTAGTAATAATATTATAATAATAATTAATAATAATAATAATAATAATAATAATGATAATTACAACAACAACAACAACAACAATAATCATATCAAAATCTTGTTTACCCAGGGAAGCATCATCACTTTCATCGCTGTTCTCCTGAGGGCCCTGCAAATTATTTTTACCCCAGCTATTGCTATGTCCCATTTACACCTGGGTCGAGAAGGACAGTTGTAGGTAAAAAAAATCTTGCCCAAAGCACCCAGGCAGGATCGAACCCAGGACCTCTCGTATTTAAGAGTCAAGAGCCTTCACCAATAGACCACATGAATGTTGATTCAGAATATTAAAAGTATACTTAGTCAAAAGTTCCTCCATAATTAGCTGTCGTGTAATAAGTGCGGTTATCCATTCAACAAGAAGTTTCTTTGAAATAATTTTACATCAAACCAACATTTATTTCATTCTGGTTTGATACAAACATGACAAACAAACAAGGCATGGTATATGAAAAGCAAAGAGCTTGAGTTTGGGCATGCCTATTCACAAAATGACAAATACATTAACAATTCCAGTAGATTATATATATACATATATATATAGTGTGTCCCAGAATAAACTAAACCGAGATTGATCGATGTTTTATTATATCTTAATCACAGTTATGATTAATAAGTGCACATATTTGTAAAGATTAGACCCTCTTCTTTCATGCGATGTCACTCATATGATATATATTTCACGCATGAGTGAATAAAGACAGTGTGAAGTTGGTTCAGCAAAAATTCGTTTGGCCAACGATGTTTGAATTTCAAAGAGATGATCATATTCTAGAAAGGAAAGGCATAGATAGGCATTCACAAGAAAACTGTAGCAAAGAAAAAAAAAGAAAAGAAAAATGGGCCATAAATTTCCAGCAATTTTAAGTCGAGAAAGCGATGAATTCCACCCTTTTGAATATCTTATCTTAATACAGCTAATTGGTAAATGTAATTTTTCGTTGTTGAACTTACACATTTCTCAATTAGACCTAATGGACGATGGAGATGAGTTGTTTAAAATTACGTAAGACTGACTGTGCCACTTAAAACGGAAGAAGGTGTGCGCTACGTTGTTCAAAGTGCTAACGCGTATTTAAATTAAAGTTGTGTTCTGAATGATTACGTCATGACATTATGAAATAACCGGAAGCAATTCTTTTTATTTAAACTAACAGGGAAAACAGAACGAGAAAGCTCCTTCGTTGTTCATCTAGTCAAACACCAGTGCATAGCTTTCAACGCTTAAAGAATTCATTTCTTTTCATACAAGCTATTCATAAATTATTGAACCAGACATGACACTGCTAGACAGACAGCAACATCTGCAACTTGCTGAAGGCTCTCAAGCTCAGAACGTCCCTATTTTGTTACTAGAAACATTCGTTGATCAGTCTGTTGTTAACTGCAAGTTGATTCATGTTAATAAAAAACATACTTCATTATTAATTAGCTCTTATTACTTTTGTGAGGTTTGTACTCACCACTCCATTTTCTTGATGATCAACCATGCATGGAGTCTTTTGTCTTATTTGTTCACTGCTAGGACAGGCAGCAAACGGATTCATGTAATAAATCATCGAAATGTAGGCATTACTTAATTACACGAACAGAGCTTAGGTATTCCCGACTCATTTTCATCCACTAAAGAGCAAAAAAGTGCTAACGCGTATTTAAATTAAAGTTGTGTTCTGAATGATTACGTCATGACATTATGAAATAAACCGGAAGCAATTCTTTTTTATTTAAACTAACAGGGAAAACAGAACGAGAAAGCTCCTTCGTTTGTTCATCTAGTCAAACACCAGTGCATAGCTTTCAACGCTTAAAGAATTCATTTCTTTCATACAAGCTATTCATAAATTATTGAACCAGACATGACACTGCTAGACAGACAGCAACATCTGCAACTTGCTGAAGGCTCTCAGCTCAGAACGTCCCTATTTTGTTACTAGAAACATTCGTTGATCAGTCTGTTGTTAACTGCAAGTTGATTCATGTTAATAAAAACATACTTCATTATTAATTAGCTCTTATTACTTTGTGAGGTTTTGTACTCACCACTCCATTTTCTTGATGATCAACCATGCATGGAGTCTTTGTCTTCTTTGTTCACTGCTAGGACAGGCAGCAAACGGATTCATGTAATAAATCATCGAAATGTAGGCATTACTTAATTTACACGAACAGAGCTTAGGCATTCCCGACTCATTTTCATCCACTAAAGAGCAAAAAATGAGTTATCAGAAATATTATTTTCATATCACAGTAACAGAAATATTTTCATATCTATCTCTTTGCATTTGAGGTATGGTGTGCAAGGGACTTTTTGGTAGCCCTTCTTCATATTGTTCTAATCCACTCATGTATGAAATATGTATCATATGAGTGGTGTCCAAAGGGAAGAAGAGGGTCTAAGCTTTACAAATAATATTCGTTATTCATCTTGATTGTAATTAAGATATGAATACATATCGATACATCTCGGTTTCGTTTTTTCTGGGATATATATATATATATATATACATACATACATATATATATGATAGAAGTTAAAGGGAAGGCACAGATAGGCATTCACAAGAAAACTGTAACAAAGAAAAAAAAAAGGAAGAAAAATACGCCCATAAATTTCCAGCAATTTTAAGTCGAGAAAGCGATGAATTACACCCTTTTGAATATCTTATCTTAATACAGCTAATCGGTAAATGTAATATTTCGTTGTTGAACTTACACATTTCTCAATTAGACCTAATGGACGATGGAGATGAGTTGTTTGAATATGACGTAAGACTGTGCCACTTAAAAAGGAAGAAGGTGTGCGCTACGTTGTTCAAAGTGCTAATGCATATTTGATTAAAATACAGTTGTGTTCTGAATGATTACGTCATGACATTATGAAATAAACCGGAAGCAATTCTTTTTTATTCAAACTAACAGGGAAAACAGAACGAGAAAGCTCCTTTAAAAAAAAAGAAGAAAAAAAAAACACCTTTTGAAAAAGTAAAAATCTTTACCTTGGAGACTAATAAGCAAATACTTAAGGGCTACACTTCTGTTGAGTTAATTAGACAACTAGTTAAACAATAGGGATAGGAGCGGGCGATAATTGTTAATGTGTTAACATCATCCTTCTTGCATGTCTTGCGTAAGCACACGTGGGGCATTCCTACTCAAATAAATTTGCCTCATATTCCATTTGTCTGTTCACCAACAAATAAAGCAGCAGCTGATTTCGTCGAGTCAGAGAGTGACTGTATCTCCACGTTTGATAATTTTTGTTAAATGATGATTATTATTCAGTATTTGGCGTCACCTATGCCTGAGGGGGGAAAAGCGAACTGCATCCCATTGACCCTAGGGTTTCTCCTCCCGATATAACTAGTTGGGATGTGCAGGTGCACCACTACGCACGGGTTCCCGTTACTCTGCTTTGAACAGTGATGGGGTTCTGAACGTGCCAAGGTGGTGATCTTCTTCACACGAGGTCTCCGTTTAACGTCCTATCCGAGGGGCGTTTATGAAAAAGGCTGCTTTAAACCTGGCAGGAGCAGACCAAGACTGAAATTTTGTATGGGAATTTTGATGAACCACACCTACAACAAACGAGTCTCATCAAATTGCATGCTGCAGAAAGTTCCTCCAAGTCATCAGTCTGCTCTCGATACATTCATAGCTGGTTTGGGATTCGTTTTAGTCGCGAATATCATACGCACCATGAATTCTACATCATCCTGTGGACTGTTCCCACTGCTGTCGAGGAAATCGCTGACTATCATTCCTATCTAGGATCAGGATTGGGTTTGACTAATCGTATACTGAATGGAGCCTGCGGAACCTTGATCTTTTGCACTCTGTTGTGTATTCTACTCCACAAGAACCTGAGGAAACCAACGAGCATTATTCCTTTTAATATAGTTCTCAGTGATTTCATCGTCATCCTTTACGGTCTCTTATTCCATATGTGAGTCAAAATAATTAAAACTTCATTAATACTATTCATCTTTGCACTTTTGATATTACGTAACATTTAAGGATGGCATAAAGAACTCTATTGCATTCGATAAAAAGCACCTTTGTTTTTCCTCCTCTTATATCGAGTCAAATTCAAATAGAAAAATGATAAAGTACAATGAAAGTTCTTGAATCATTTGAAATCGAAGAAAGTGCATTTGGGGCCTTCTCAGAGCATGAGCATAACATAGAAACTATGTTGTTGCTTGGACAGACAAAGCTTAACCAGCTATTGAAAGGACGGTTACCAAGCTGACATAGAACTACTCATATATAAAATCACCTGTCTGAGAGGCTGGAGTATATCTAGCTGTTGTTTGCATCTATGACTGTACGGTACAAGACCCAGTAATTATTCACCATCCTGTCGATTTCGTGCCTGTCAGTGGAACCCTTCAACATGTTCTATAAATCGCTGGTCCGGATGTGGTCCGTCTAAGTCGTAAATTTTGAATTATTGAACGGCGCGGGCTAAAATAGTCCGGACTCTTTTAGTGCTGCTTTTATGAGCACCAGGAGCGGACCAGGTGCGGACCAGGCGCGAACCAAAGAATTACTGAAAGGAGCAGCACCAAAGTCCGCCCTAGAATTCCTTTCACGGTCAAAGGTCACTGGCCTACTGCCTTTTCAGCGCTCTGTGAATCTATTACCGCTTTCACACCAAGGTACGGTCGCAGAGACCGTACCCAGCGACCGATCAAACCATGGTGTGAAAGCATTTCATCGTAATCAGCGACCGATCGTTTCCGACAAAACGATCGGTCGCTGAGTCCGACTTACAAGGCACTTCAGCGACCGATCGCGACTTGATGTGAAAGCACATCGTGCTCTGCGACCGATCGAAATGCAATTACCCCCAATAAATGCCCATGGCCACGCGCTATCTCTACTTCCGCTTCCGGCTAGGTCAGCTATACTGCGACCGATCGCTCAGGGCCTGACCAAATTTTGACGGCGGTGTGAAAGCACGTCCGATCGGTCGCTGGGTACGGTCTCTGCGACCGTACCAAGCGACCGTACCTTGGTGTGAAAGCGGTATATGTGTTGTAATTAAGTATTATTGACACTCCAATTATTATGTAGCGCCTTGAGTGGTACTTTACCAGAATGTGCCCTTTATGAATATTTAATATGATTCTTCTTATTATTATTATTAATTCTTCTTCTTCTTCTTATTATTATTATTACTATTATTATTATTATTATCATAATTATTATTATTGTATTATCATAATTATTATTTTATTATTACTGTTATTATTATCATTATTAGCATTATAAAGAGTAGGATATTGCCTCACTTTCATTGCCTTGTGCTACTTGTACTTATATACGCTGTATATACGCTGTTAATGAAATATAAGCTAGAGAGCACTCTCGTGGATATAATGATTGTGAAGAAGTTGTGTTTACTGCAGACTTGAGGGTCTGTACTGTTATGTATATTCTTTTTGACATGATTATGTCAATATCATTAACATTATGACCACTTGAAAAAGATTATATCGGTGAAGTTCGATAATTAAAGTACAAAACATCGAATATATCGTGCTCAAAAAAGTGAGCACTTCCGCTCTAAAGATGAAACCATATTATGTTCAGTTACACAGCAGTTATCCTTTTTCGATAGATTTAGGCCTACTGAAAGGGTGCTCGGAACAGGAGATCGGTCCGCTGTGAATTACTGAAAGCAAATTTTACTGCTTGGTGCGGACTATTAAGTGCGGACCAAAGTGGAAGAAATTAGTGAAAGGGATATACCCTGACACTGAGTGTAACCAAAATGGCAGCTCCTACAAATGAATGGCTAGCAAGAAAAGTGCAACCTTTAAAGAGATCTTCTATTCTTACTAAGTAATCAAATAGGAGTAATTTAAAGATAGTTTTGGCCGGGTTTCATTCTCCTTAATACTGTACTACTGAAATGACGAAATGATCAGCATACAGTATATTACAATAAATACATACAATTAATAACAAATTTCACTTCTTAATGCTGTAACTAATATCACTTCTCTTCTCATATCCTTCTACAGATTGGTGCTGAGGGTAAATTGTTCGCAACTTTATTCTCCTGCGATATGACCTCTCTTTTAAGCATCCTCTTAGCCGCCATACACCAATTCATTACCATCAGGGTGGACCCCTTTGGCGCCCGTCACATCATCACCACACCCCGCACCATCGCCGCTTGCATCATCAGCTGGCTACTCCCCATACCGGCAGTTATAGTTCTCTTAACATTCTTCCAAGTAGTTGGCTACACCTTAGTCTGTACCGAAATAAGTCTTCTCCTCCTAACAGGTCTCTTCTACGTCTTCGTCTATAGAGCAATATCCACAAGTTCTAACGTTGTCAGCATCTCAAAACAGAGGAAACTGGAAAACAGAAAAGTATTCATCACGTTGGCTCTTGTTTACTTAACGACGTTGGTCTTCCGAACGGTATACAGGGTACTAACTACACTAGCGATAACTGGGGACTACTACATGCTTTTTCTCACTGCGGATATTTTTATTATATTAGCGCGATATCAAACTCGCTTGTATACTGGTGGCGGATGGAGGAATTTAGATCGATATTACCGAAGTGCAGAAGAGCAAGAATTGATGTGATCAGCTGAAGTCGTACTACATCCCTCGGGTTAAAACTGAAACAGAGAAAGTGTAGAATGCTTCATTATCTGGGGGTTCACCAACTGACTTAAAATTCATTTAGACAACATCGAGCTTGAAATCCTGAAAACGGAAGAGTTCAAATTCTTAGGCTCATTTGTAACATATGACAACTCATCAGATATACCAGCATGTAAAATCTATGATTGTTTGGTGTTGCAAATATTGACAAAGCTGTGGTGCGTAATGAATTCAAATTGAAAATATTTGCTGACTATTTTCTGCCGTCACTGAGATTCCACCTCACAGTTAATGAGCTCACTGATACCCATCTCAAACTACTGGATGCATTGCGCAACAGATACTTGAAAAAATGGTCTGGCCTCGCCAAACCGGCCACGTTAGCCTTCCTTCACATGCCTGAATGTCTTAACATACCCAATATTTATACTATGAAACTCATAAAATAAACTACACTAGAATACGAGCAACCGGTGATGCAGAGGTTAATCATTGCTTAGATATTGCCCTCCAAAGAGTATCTCAGTGGACAAGAAAAAAGTCAACAGTGGTAGTAATAATGTTTTCCATCTCTTCAACATGCTGATGCCACTCTTCCAAAAATTAAGAAACAGATGAAAGACTTTTTAATGCAAGAAAGGTCACAAGATTGGCTTATCATATCCAGTCACTTTCAGTCCAAGGAAAATTTTTTGAACTAGCAAAGCAAACCTTGAATCAAAAATCAGTGGACTGGAAAAGCGTGATATATTATCTACCTCATAAAGTTGCAAAATTCCTAATGAACTCACTCTCAGATACACTTAATACAAATGTCAACCTGTCACGTTGGGGGAAAAGGTCATCAGCAAATTGTAAAACATGCAAAAACAGAGAAACAGTTCACCATGTACTAAATGATTGCCCAGTGTCCCTTGATGAGGGACGTTACACTTGGCGTCATGACACCATACTTTTGTTCCTTGCTGAAATTATTCAAGAAGGCATTGCTTCTCTTAGCGACGTTATTTTGTACACAGACCTGAATGCAGACCGATGGACAAAAGAAGGCATCTCCACAATTCCTCTAGAGTGTACCCAAACCAACTTCATCCCAGATATTTGTGTCCTTTGGAAAAAGGTGAAGAAAATTCTCATACTTGAACTGTCAGTTCCTTTTGAAACAAATGAAGTAAAATACATGAATATATGTTGACCTCCTGAATGTTGGAGGGACTAATATTATTCGTAGCGAGCAAGTTAAATTCCTAGGTGTTATTTTGGATGATCATTGACCTGGAAATCGCATATAGAAAATGTTTGCACCAAGGTTTCTGGAAGTATAGGTGTTATATGTAGTTTACGTTATATTTTACTTGAAATGGTCTTAATTACTTTGTATAATAGCACTGTGCTCCCATATTTGACTTATTGTAATTATATCATATACTGATAAATTAGAAATCTGCAAAAGAGAGTGATAAGGCTTGTAACGAAATCAAACTGCAGGTATCCAAGCAAACCTGTATTCCTTAGTAAAGTTGTTGCCATTTGATGAACTCATATCATTCCATATACATGATATAGTTGATTTTTATGTTTAAACTTAAGTTTTGTCCAAAAATCTGTTTTATTAAGGATTTGTTTGCCTTCAATGCGCAGATGCATAATTATAATACTCGTCAAAGAAATCTCACGCACCACCCTAATGTTAGAACACATGTCTCTAAACTCCTTTCGGATTTTTGTATTAAGGAATGGAATAAGCTACGCTTGATATTAAAACTAGTACAACACCCTCAAGGTTTAAAATCCTTTGTAAAGCAATGTTATTTCAAAGATTAATGTCAAAGTGAAGCTATTTATTTGACTCTAGCCAACCTGTGTATGCCTGCTGTTGTTGTGTGTTTGTGTGCGCGTGTGTGGGTGTGTGTGTTTGTATGTATGTGTCAGAACATTGTAAATACGTTCTTAAAATTTATGTATTATGTATTCTTGTACATTATAACGATCTATCTTATGTGTGCTTTGAATGGGGCTCCTCTCACAAGCCTAGCTTCTCTAGGGGTCCTAAAACCATGCATGTTGTTATTTAGAACTCCTGTAAAAGTATTTAACAGTGATCTATGTATATGATATATGTTTGGTTTTGAATTCATTCATTCATTCATGCATTCATTCATTCATTCAAATACGCCCCTTAGTTAGCGACATACAGGCCATTGGATACTCGGTGGTTTTTCTTCCTTTGGAAATCGGTTCTACAGGTCATATTTCATGTAACAAGGCTAAAAAAGCTGCTAAATGAAATTGGGAAAACTCTCAATCTAAAACAACTAAGACAAAATTTGTGTAAACTGTCTATTGTATCAACGTTTGTTATCTACTACTCAAAGAATGCTAATAAAAGGGAAACTAAAACCCCCATCAGTGTCTCCAGCACGTAAGAGTTTCCCAAACCAGCTCTGTAACTAGTTAAAGATTTTATTTTATTTCATGCTAGACCTTTTAGAGATTAGATTAGAAAAGGCAAACAAAAACCATTAACTTGTTGATAAGTCGAATGTTTGTTTCATCAATTTACACAATCTCATGTATCCAACTTTACCACTTTGGTAGTAGTTATTACGTAATATAGTGCTATCTCTGCTCCATTTACACTATGTTATATAATTACATTAATAAACATAATTTTCAATTGCTTATTTTGTTGTTATCTTCTCTTTTGTTGTACAAGTTTTGACTCAATAAAGTGATGTTTAAAACAAATGTGTCTTATCTAAGCCCTAAGGAATTTCTACCCTCTGGCGCTGGCGAGACATGGCCTTTCTGGTCTTCTTGCTGCACCGACTGTCGGCCGCTGCAGAACCAACCTAGCAAAGTGGGTATAGTGAAAATAACGACACCACCTGCCTGTGTGGAGAGGAGCAGACTCTGCAACATCTCCTTGTCTGCCTCCTTCTACCAGCGCCTTGCACCCAAGAAGATCTGGCAGCTCTGACCCCCTGTGCAAAGCAATGCATCCACCTCTGGATTGGGACAATCTAAGTCTACATGTACCATGTTGAGGTGTAGTGATCCGAAGAAGAAGTTTATAACCATCACTATATATGAATTCCACCATCGTCATCTGTTCTCACTCAATCACAGAGATTCATCATTGTGATTGTATTCGAGTCAGCTAATAGGTATCCATCATTGTTCTGTTTGAGTTAACCCCAAAACAGATACAGGTACACGAAGAATTCTTACATACAAATATGCTGCAGCTATTTGAATTGTCTTTAAATTTACTTTTGCCAAATTTTATTAGTTTCAATTTTACATTTTAGACAAAATAATGACGCCCCGTTACGTCTTTAGATCAACAGCAAATGGACGAGTGTTTTCAGTTTCCATGGTTTACATGGTTACATTCAGTTTTTACCCGCCAAATATTTTACACTGATTGCCAGAATTACAAGGATCACTAACAGCAATGTCAAAACCCCCGGTACTTCTACAAGACAGACGAGACAGTCTCAGCAGCAATTGGACTCCTCTCAATCTCAACCACTTCAACAAAGTCTTAGTGTTACTGATCTGACTCAGCATCATGAATTCCTAGACCTTGTGAAAAAAACGGTAAAGGAAGCTGTAAGGGAAGAATTTAATGTGCTCCAACAAGAATTAGGTAAGCTGTCTTCTCGAATTGATGTGAATGAATCAAACATCATGTCTCTGCTTGCTGAACATGACACTAAATCAAAGAAGATTTCTGAATTGGAGAAAAAGCTATCCGAGCAATCAGAGCAAATTTCTGCCCTTCGTAACACATCTCAGAGTGCAGAACAGTATTCAAGAAGAAATTGCGTAAGGATTTTTGGAATTACTGAGACCAGTGGAGAAAATACAGACAACATTATTCTTAATATTGCACATGAGAAACTTGGAGTTGAGCTGAACATCAAAGATGTTGACCGTAGTCATCGAGTTGGATCGTCGAAGACCCGGAATGTATCTGAACCTGATGCCTCACAACATGGCTCGACTACCTCAGCTGCTCGTACTTCTTTGGCTGCATCGTCATCAACTTCTAAGTCATCGTCGTGGGCAAGTAAGGTGTCGTCATCGTCATCCGGTAAAGTGACCCACCCAAGACCAATTATAGTCAAATTTGCAACGTATCGTGTTCGTCAGGCTGTACTGCATGCACGTCGGAAGCTGAAAAAACTCAGGAATTTCGATCTCTGAGGACCTAACAGCAGCAAATTATACCATCTTGAAAACTGCAAGGGAATCAGCAAAAGTCTCAGCAGCATGGTCCAGCGACGGGCGCATCTTTGTTGCTCTTCCTTCAAGCAATGGGTCGACCGTCAAGAAACTTGTAAGATCTGTAGAAGAAGCTAAAAATTTACGATGATAATGATTGTGAAAGAGTGAAACGTTTAGTGACTTGCCAGACTTAAATTTCCTGGGAGATATGCATCATTTACTGGGAGAATTTTTGAGACATTTTTTTTATTATTCTGTGTTATGTGGTAAATTGTGGAATTCTTTTACTTTATTTTACTTCCTTATCATTTTTAATTGTTTTTTTTGTGTATGTAATGGGTAAGAAGTTTCCTTGTGGGATATGTGAGAACTCTGTCAAAGCTAACCAAAAGGGATTACTTTGTACTACTTGCCGGAAATGGATACATTTGTCATGTACTTGTGTAACTCCAAATTTATATACTAATAGTTCAGAAAAATTTGTTGGTTGGGAATGCTCAAGATGTGTCTTGAAGCGGTTACCATTCTACGATATATCAATGTCATCCTCTACTACAGAAGATTTATGTGAAGATTTAAATGAAGGGGTAAATGTGACCAATCGTTTGAAATATAATCAATTGTTAAATACTAAGGGCTTGAGATTTATTCAGTTGAATGTTGTCAGCCTACTCAAACACTTGGACGAAATCAAATTGATACTGTACAGTAATGACATTGATATATGTGCATTGAATGAAACAAGACTAGATGATAGCATCAGCAGTCATGAAATTAATATACCCAATTATACTGTTATACGCAGAGACAGGATAGGAATGGAGGCGGTGTTGCCACGTATGTTTGCAATAATATTGATCATCAGCAACTGTCTCACAATTCCATGGTAAATCTTGAAGCTATTCTGATTTCTATTAATTTGAAAAATTCTAAACCATTGCTGTTTTTAAATTGGTATCGACCACCAAACTCGAAGAGTGATATCCTTTCCGCATATGATAATTTGTTAACTTTTATGGATGGTTTTAATTACTCTGAAGTCTTGATGGGTGACCTCAATTTGATATTAGTAAACATCCGCTAACGGGTGAGAGAAAGAAATACTTACAGATAAATAACATACACGGTATGCATCAGATTAATACAGTGCAATATACAAGGGTAACGAATGAGACAGCGACACTTGTCGATCATATGGTCACGAATTGCCTTGATAAAGTAAGTGCCTTGGTGTAATTAATAATGGTTTAAGTGATCACTCGATGAGCTATTTATCATGGAAATCTTGTAAAAATGTCCAATCGAGTCCAAAATATGTAACATTTAGGAAATCAAGTGGAATTGATATGGAGTTTTCATAGCAGATCTGAGAGCTCAAAATTGGAACGATGTTGAAGGTTGTGATAACATTGATATAGCAGTTAACAAATGGGAGGAGCTTCTGTTAGAGGTTGTTAACAAACACATGCCTATGAAAACTAAGCGTGTGAGAAAGAAACATTCTCCTTGGCTTAATGATTCAATATTTGAACTTATAAAATCTCGTGATAAAATGAAAGATAAGGCAAGGAACAAAAAGCAGAATGTCTACTGGAAAGAATATAGACGTTTAAGAAATAAAGTCACATTAGAGATTAGAAAAACTAAAAAGAAGTATTATTCTGAGAAATTAAGTGAATGTAAGGACCGAAACAAATCTTGGAAAATTTTGAAATCATTTGTACCAAATAGAAGCTCCTCTCCACCTATTATAAGTAGTGCACATGATAATATTACTCTAGCAAATGATTTTAACAATCATTTTGCAAGTATTGCTGAAAAATTAAGGTCTGGTGCTGAAAACTTTAACGATGTTACAAAAACTTGTTGCAATGGAAATACTGGTACATTTCGTGAAACTTTTGTTCTATCTCCAGTGTCAGAAATTGATGTGTTAAAATTAGTTTATTCTTTAAAGAATAAAAAATCTGTAGGCATTGATGGCATTAGTTCATTTATTTTAAAAGCAGCTGCTCCAGTAGTGCTTAGATCTCTGACATTTCTGATTAATAAATCCATTATAGAAGGTATAGTCCCCAAACGTTGGAAAATAGCCAAGATAATACCAATATTCAAAAAAGGTGACAAAAGACAACCGGACAATTATAGACCAATTTCACTGCTGCCCTGTGTTTCTAAAGTTTTGGAAAAGATAATTCAACAGCAAACAATTCATTATCTTCATGCTAATAGTATATTTACAAAAGAACAATCAGGCTTTAGACCTAAGCACTCGACATGCACTGCTCTGATTAAGGTTACAGATGAGTGGCTCAGATCTCTTGATAACAGAATGTACACTGGAACTGTTTTTGTAGACCTACAAAAAGCATTTGACACTGTGGATCATAAGATCCTCTTGAATAAGCTTGAAAACATTGGGATTACTGACATAGCACTTAACTGGTTTAAAAGTTACTTATCAGGTAGAGGGATTATCACATCTGTCAATGATGCAATGTCAGAGGAACAGCCCCTCAAATTCGGTGTTCCACAAGGATCCCTATTAGGTCCGCTGCTGTTCCTTATATTTATAAATGATTTACCCAAATGCTTCAATAAATGTTCTGTACACTTATATGCAGATGATTCTGTGGTCTATTTTTCACATAAAGAACCACGAGTTTTACAAACAACAATGAATAAGGAATTGAAAATACTGGAATTGTGGATGAAGAAAAACAAGTTAAGAATAAATTGTAACAAGACTGTTTGTATGTTGATAGGCTCGAAAAAAATGCTTACAAAGAATGGTACTATAGATTTAAACTTAAATGGTGTTCGCTTAACTCAAGTTAAAAGTTTCAAATATCTCGGTGTTCATGTTGACTCAGAACTGAAGTGGAATCTGCATGTAGATAACATGTGTAAGAAGATTGGAAAAATGATAAATTTCTTATGCAGACTTAAATACTTTATGAGTACTTCAAACTTAAATGTAATATATAACACTGTTGTTTTACCTCACTTTGACTATGCTGATATAGTCTGGCAATCCACCAATATGACTTTACTAGAACAACTTCAAAAGCTCCAAAACAGAGCATCTAGAATAATTTTGGGCATAAATCCATATGAACATAAATCAATTTCCGAACTTCATAATCTGCTGGACTGGGAAAAAACTATGTAAGCGAAGAAAGAGACACATGTTATCATTTATGTATAAAATAATGCATGATTTGGCTCCTGGGTATATGAAGGAGAACTTTGTTACTAAGGAAAACAAATATGATTTTAGAACTGCTGGTCTATTGGCTCTTCCTAAACCGCGAACCAACTATTGCAAACGAACTTTTATGTATCGTGCAACTGTGTTATACAATGAATTACCAATAAGAATTCGCCATTCTGGCACACTTAAAGAATTCAATAGGCAAAAATGGGTACTTAGGTGATGTATAGTCCATGCCTGGTAGCTTCTCTCTTGCTGCACATAGGGGGGGGGGGGGGGGGATGACAAAGTAGGTTTGGTCTGATAAATTGCATTGTGGATGGGGGTGGGGGGTGGGGGCTAATTGGTTCATTCAGTTATGCATATATATGTAAAATTTGTCATTTTCTTTTCTTTTTTCAACGTCTAATTTCTTTTGTATTGCAATGTACACTATTTTAATGTTTTAATGGACCCCATGGAAGAACAGAGTAATTTATGTTAATGACTCTGAAATGGGCTATCCTTTCGATTATTTTATCTATTCAACATATTTGCAATTCATTTTATTTATTTCAGTTGATGTCATCTATGTTATTTACTTATGTTATATATTTATGTATTGTGTTTTTAATAATCGGAAAATAAATAAACAAACAAACAAACAAACAAT
>CM057171.1:3909974-4036739 GCA_029962745.1 Echinometra lucunter
CGGGGACATATCCCCTGCACCACTACTTGAACCATTTATCAAGAAGGGTTTTTATTTTACCACTCTTTTTTCCCCTTTTCTTTGGCAATCTACATGACATATGAACAAGGTAGAATGCATGCTTACCCTGAAGAAGGTGTGTGACTCTGTGAATGCTCTGAACAGCGCCTGAGCAATCTTCCTGGAACTGAGGCGAAACTTGAGCGCTGTCAGAACATCTTCCACCCCAGTGCCTCCGGAAGATCGATAGTAGTGGACTGAGAAGTGGTTCTGATGATAGGACACCTTACTGATGTCTTCATATTTGATACTGCATGAATAAAAACAGGGTATGATTTACTAAGTTCACAGTACAAATACAGTACATGAACATGCAAGTCTCATTCTGATTATGCATGAATTACCAAGTGATGTATACGGAGGTAGTATTTTCAGATAAGAGTTTTAAAAAAAAATCATTTCTCTGTATTTTAGATGCATGTATTGTGCATTTTCATATGATAATCATGATGTTCAAAAAGGAGACTAGGAAAAAGAAGAAGCAGAAGAAAAAAAGAAGAAAAAGAAGAAAACAAAGAAAAGGAAGAAAAAGATGAAATAGAAGAAAACGAAAAAGAAGAAACAGAAGAAAACAAAGAAGAAGAAGAAGAAGAAGAAGAAGAAGAGGAAGGAGGAGGGAAAGAAAAGAAACACCACACGGAAGAAAAAGACAAGACAAATAAAAGATGACGATTATAAAGAAGAAAGGGAAAATGAACAATATTCATAATAACAATCATAAGTCTCATCATCATAAGAAAATGGATGAATAAAATGAAAATGGATGAATAAAATGATTCTTCAAAGAAGAACCAGAGAAACAATATAAGATGTTCACCTGTGCATGAGTTCTCTAGCCTGCGAGAGGATCTGTAACCCTGTTGTACAAACCCCAATAACAACCTGGGCTCTCTCCTTCGTCTCCGCTGAGAAGTATTCCACACCGTACCCGGAGAGCTTGCTGACGTTGCTTATGAACTGGATCTCAGCAAACGTAGGCGTCATGGTGTCCGACATCACATCACGATGAGCGGTCAGGACTTCGTTGAGAGTCTCCTCGCTGTATGAATGTAGAAAATATCACTAACAATCAAGTCCAAGTTCAAGTTTATTCCACTCATAATAAAAAGTTGACATACAACATATACATATATACATTTTACAACAATAAAGAGACATAAAAGAAACACACTAAAATGCAACTTAAATACAACAACATACATGTATGTAAGTGTAATAGAAGTAAACATTAAATAATTTCTGAGTGGAGGAGCCAGCAAAAGCAAAGTGCCTGTTGAGTCTAGCTCCTGTATTAAATAAAATTATAATACAAAAAGAAAGATGGAAAACATTTACAATAGAAACAAAGAGGGGGGATGGGAAATAAGCATAATAGAAATGAGATACATTTCAGAAGTTTATTTTTTTTTTTAATTTTTGTATTTTTTTCTTAAATGATGCAAGTAAGGTTGAATTTCTAATGTTAATGGGGATGGAATGTCAAAGTTTGGGGCCATATAGATTGAGAGATTGTCTAGAAATCTTGAACTTTAAAAGGGGATATACAGTTGAATCACTTGATATACAGTGGAAACTGACTATAATGAGGAACTTGGGACCATGAAATTCACCTTCATGATATCAGACTCTCCTTACCGTTATATCAGGGTAAAGAGTAAGGAAAATAAAGACCTGGAACCAGTAAAACTACCTTGCTACCTACATTAGAAATACCGCTATATCAGAGCTCTTTATAACGAATTTCCACTTTATAATCTTAAGCTCAATCTTAATCTAAATTAATTCTTAATTGTTACTTTGCATCTATCACTCTTCTTTGAAGGTAGGGGATCCCATTTGCAAATGTTTTTTAGAAACCTCATAAAACTCAAGAGGGTCGAACAGTATACCATAATGATCATGTGTATGAAATGTCATAGTCATGGGCTTTGCAACTTTTTTGTAAGAAATGAAAAACTATACCCAATCCCTATGAACTGTTGCAACAGTTTTAATTTAAATGTTGAATAGATACCTGTAAGTGTCTGTGCCAGGAAATGTGTCACGCTCAATGTGTGTATGGGTACATGTACATGTAATGTGTGTTGCACAAAATGCTGTATGTATGTTCTCTGGGATATTCCCGGACATTTACACTTATACATGTATGTACATGTATATCAAGGAATTTGAAAACATGTCTCTTCACATAATTTATACGTAGGCGTGTCATTGATTCAAATGATTATTTTACTCTCATTTTTTCCTCATTGACACGAAGTTTACAGTTTTGTTAATTTGAGGGAAGAACTTAATCATCTACCTCTACAATATGCAGGTACATCTATGAAGGTATGAAGCTATGAAGGTAAGTTGATTTTGGGGGTTGCAAAGAGGACCCCCTACATTGAATATTAGAAAGAATAAAGTTCAAGGGGATTCAGTATTAAGGAAATACATTGTATATTGTGTTACAATGAAAAATATATACACAAACGATCTTCTCTTTAAAAATGATAGCATGCTTTTGATGACACACACTACTTAATCCTTATCACGAAATAACTTGATCTATAAACACACTCCGGTCAAATTCAAGGAAATTTTCAGCATAGGGGTCACCCGTAGCCCCCTCATGATTAAGACTTCAAAGTGTGCTTGTTTCAAGCCGGAAATCTAGCGTAAGAAATCAATTAACACTTGGCAAAGGGTGAGGGGAGAAGGGTCTTGATATTCAATGAATTCACCCTTCCTCTCTCTTTCTCTCTCTTCCCCCGTCAACTCTCTTTATATTTCTCTCTCGCTCTTTTCCGCTCTCCCCATGCCTCACCCAGAAATATACTCAGGTCAATCTGATCATACAGAGCTCCACTTGACTTTTCAAAAATCTGGGCCATATCAAGAACACAATACAAACAAATAAACAAACTAACAAATAATAACATAAACAAATGAAAGAGGGTTCTTCAAAATCTCTGCATATCTACAAGTGTGTACATGTACATGTAGGTTGCATACATTATACTTGTATGCATGCAAAAATACTTTAGAGGACCTCCATGTACAGTACAAGGAAGTATACCTGTATGTATGCAAAACTGAAACTGTATCACTTTCCTTTTTTTTTTTTCATACCATGTTCAACACATTCATATACCGGAAATCAGACAACAGCTCTTCGTCTCTTCTACACGTATAATTAAACATTGAAGATGACCTGTAAATCATCTACACACAGATGGTATGACAATCATATCATCTACACTTATGCAGATTCCACTGTGTTTCCTGATAGCAGTTCTTTGTGTGCATGCAGATCAGAACAGGTTTCCTTGCTTTCACGAACCCCATCAACCTATGAGAAAGGTTTACTAATTATTTTTCAACATTTCCCATATTAAGCCAAGCTTCTCTATAAAGATAAACTTGAGTTCAGGACCCTGTTTCATAAAACTTGTTCTCAATAACAAGATGCAATAACTGTTACAAGCTATTGAAATCCTTGCATCTGATTGGTCAAGAGCAACTTTGTCACAGAAATGTGGTAGGTGTTACTGATAACAAGTTTTATAAAATGGAGCCCTGGTCATACAATCGCAATGTGAAGGAAACTGTTTTACAGTTATTGGGAAAGGTTGATAAGTATGAAATAAATACTGATTTAAACCCTAAGGTTTTCAAATCATTAAAGAAATAATATACACCTAAAAATTGTTGAAAAGCACAGTACATGTACATGTACAGTGTATGCACTAGCTGCACACAGATATGGTAAGCCTCCTACATATATACATTGTATGTGTCTTGACGTTTTTCAAATTTAAGGGCATTTGAAAAGTAATTTTCTTAATGGGGCATTTCTATTATAATATTCTTCCAAACTGACAGACACCAAAGACTGAGAAAGCTTCCAAATTAGCTTTCACCTGTAGACCAGAGCTCAAGCTTCCCTTTAAATCACAGCAAATGGATCTACAGTAGTTCTCTTGCACATTCACATGTAGATGTAGGCAGTCTGTTTTTCTTTTTCTTTTTTTTGGCACAGATACAATGTGTATGAGGCTACATGTATGACGCTTTCCCAAATGAGCCGAGATGAAATGGGATTTCCAGACAGATTGATCAAAATATCGCCCTTGTTTACTTCATAAATTCTTTCTGCCAATTCAATTTGTATGGAAGAACAACCTGCCGGGGAGGAGGCTGAACACATATATAAAAACAGCATGTCATAAATTGCATTTACATGTACATGTAGGCTAACTTATGACATCAGCAGCTACCCCATTTACATACACAAGAGGAAATAGTAGCCCCGTTCATATTGCCCATTTATAATCCATATGATAGGTGCAAATGTTATGCCTATTTTACGGATACGCTTCGGACTGCTGGTAAAATGAACAGCTCCTTCCGAATATTGCGGTATTTGCTTCCTATATTATATGCTTATTTTGTGCCTATTTGACGCCTATCTTACACTTAAAGTCCTATTAATATTACCATAATATTCATTCATTCATTTACTTACGGACTCATCACTCTTTTAGTCTTACGTATATTTCACAAGTATATTTATTCATTTTATTTTCAGGGGAGGAGAGGGAGGGAAGGATTTTTTCTCATCTTGCTGGCACTGCCCTTGGCTGTAACATCAAGCTTGGTTCTAATACAAGATGGAGCACAGCAAATTATCCTCATTATGCTATACATCCTAACCATGATATAAAGGATCAGAAGCTTGCTAAGAACTAGTGAGATTCTTATCATCCACACAAACAAACAAACAAACAAACAAACAAACAAAACAAATGAACAAAGTAACAAACAAACAAAACACACACACACACACACACACAAAAAAAAAAAAATCAGTCAGATACTGACAGCCTCAATCTTTCTCTTTTTTAAGATATAGTGTATAGTGCTACTGGTAGTTAGTTGCTGTGTGTGAATGGCTCTAACGTGTGGGCAGTGGGTGCACTGTGGGCAGTCCACCTTATGACATCATCGATGTGGGATGCTCACTGTGGGTCGTGATGATTTGACATTTCTCTTCAATTATCAGCCTTCTCAATGAAGGCACTCTCAAATGAAAAATACTTACACCATGTATGCAAACATGGATCATTCTTTCAAGTCTTAACCTGCATGTACTGCATGTATGTGTACCTGTAAGAAGTTTTGGAGTTTAATTATGACAAGCAGAAATTAGAAATGTAAACACATGTGAGATGAAAAAAAATCTTTGTTTATTTCTTTCATGTTTCTTAAGATTTCTAGCAGTATCACATAAACATGTCACATCAATTTGCCCTAGAAAAACTATCCACCTCTCTCTCTCTCTCCCTCTCTCTCCCTCTCTCTCCCATTCACTCTAATTAATTTTACTAATTCACTTCTATTTCTCCCCTCAAATCATTTTTCTTCTTTCTTTTAATCTCTCTGCCAGTTCAACTCTCCCTGTCTATAGATCTCTCCTTCTCCCTCTTCCCCCGTCTCCCATCTCTCTTTCCTTCTCCTCCTTTCCCCTTCTCTCTCTGGCAGAACTCTTGGGTCCTGTCTACAACATGTACAAGTGATTTGCATCATGTGAAGAAAGGGCATTAATGTACATCCAGCAACTCTACACTATTTCCATAAAATTCACAACACCCTTCCTTCCTCATGTACCTTACTAGTTTCCTATCAAGAAAATGATCCTTAGACCAATCAAGGCATATTCTCATAATCTCAAGGTACCTTTTACCTACATGTATATATTCTCCCTTTCATCTTATTTCCTCTAATAAATGCTGATATCCAGGATCCAGGATACATGGAATAAGAATATCAGACCATATCAAATTCTTTTACTAACAAAAAAACTTGAAGTACTGTTCTAAATATTAACACATGTTCTACAGCCTACCGACACACATGCACAGTGTAAGTTCTGTTAGAAAGCTGTGGTAATGAGGTTTACACACACTCACCAAAACTTCCTTGTATAGTACTGAGCTTTACCTAACATCTGGTAGAATGTTGTAGTTCTGTGGTTTATCTTTAAGATCTAGTAGAGATGGTGTGGTACAACTGTGATTTACACACATCAACCAAAGGTGTTGTTAGAAACTGGTGTGGTACTGTGGTTTACCTACAATGTATGATCTGGTAGAATGATGTGTTACACATACTAAGTAACCAAAAGGTCTGTCAGATAAACTTGTGCAGGGCCCCGTAACACAAAGATCTGCAATCAATCGCAAAGTTGTAACAGCCAATGAAGACTACTGTTTCATGCGCATCTCGTTCAAAAAGGTCACCCTGAGCCAATCAGAATGGTTGTTTTGAATTTGCGACTGACTGCAAATCTTTGTGTTACTGGACCCAGAACTGTGGTTTACCTAGGATCTGGTAGAGCTGTGGTAGTGGTAGAGCCAAGAGTTCTGTTATCAAAGTTAACTAAAGTGGTACTGTGGTTTACTAAGATCTGGTAGAAATGTATGGTACTGTGGTATATACAAACTAACCAAATGCTCTGTATGATTAACCAGGGTAGTAGTGTGGCCTACCTAAAATCTGGTGGAATGGTGTGGTGCTGTGGTAAACACATTAACAGTTCTGTTGTATTAACTAGTATAGTACTACGGTTTACCCGAGACCTAGTAGAATGGTGTGGTAGTGGTACTGTGGTGTACACACACTAACTCAATATTCTGTTTGATTAACCAGTGAAGTAAGTACTGTGGTTTACTTGAGATCTGGTACTCTGGTAGAATGGTGTGGTACTATGGTGTACACACACTAACCCAATATTCTGTTTGATTAACTAGTGTAGTAAATACTGTGGTTTACCTGAGATCTGGTAGAATGGTGTGTTCTGTTGTATACACACACTAACCCAATATTCTGTTTGATTAACTAGTGTAGTAAATACTGTGGTTTACCTGAGATCTGGTAGAATGGTGTGTACTGTGGTATACACACACTAACCCAATATTCTGTTTGATTAACTAGTGTAGTAAATACTGTGGTTTACCTGAGATCTGGTAGAATGGTGTGTACTGTGGTATACACACACTAACCCAATATTCTGTTTGATTAACTAGTGTAGTAAGTAATGTGGTTTACCTGAGATCTGGTAGAGTGGTGTGTACTGTGGTATACACACACTATTCTGTTTGATTAACTAGTGTAGTAAGTACTGTGGTTTACTTGAGATCAGGGTGCCGTTGCATAAAAACTTGCTATTACATGTATAGTAACTTTGCCATAAATGGTAACTACAATGTACCATGGTAACACTGCTCAACAGCCAATCAAAATCCAGTATTCCATGAAAGTTACCATTGATGGCAAAGTTAGTATAATAGCAAGTTTCATGCAACGGTACCCTGGTAGCATGGTGTGATACTGTGGTATATACACACACTAACCAAATATTTTGTTAGCATGATACTGTGGCTTACCTAAGATCCGGCAGAATAGTGTGGTACTGTGTGGGTAATGTCTGGTCGGCATCACCGAGCTCTGCTTGAGCAATAAGACCAAAGAGTTTGATCTTCTCCTGGTGCGTGACTGCATAGTGACCAAGGAGCAGTCTGTTCTTCAGTGTGAGGTAGTAGATGTGTCTGTTGAGTGATAAATGAAAGGAAAACATAAACATGTACATAAACATGTAACAATAACAACAAAAGCACTAACAATAAATGCAACAATATAAAGATAATGTCAATGGTTATGATAACAACAATAACAATAATAATAATAATAATAATAATAATAATAATAATAATAATAATAATAATAATAATAATACTAATAAAATATTAATTATAATAATAACAATAATAATAGCAACAATAAAGTAATTACATATAACAATAATAATGATAAATACAGTTACATGATGATAATGATGATGACAATATCAGTACATGTATGTTCTTGTTTAACACTGCTACAGTATACGTGTACATGTACATTGTAACTTTCCACACATAGTTCCCACCGTACCCCTTATTTCTTATTTTTCTGACAGATCTTCTGAAGTAATTTTTCCAAGAAGTTACATAATACTGTTGTATACATGAAAACAGGAACATACAGTACATGTAAGAAGATTTCACCATTGTATCAGAATGAAATGAAAGAGCAAAGAGACCTAAAGTCTGAGAACTTATTTCATGATAAATAATGACTCAGAGTTGCAACTCTCCATACAATGTTAGTTCAGTCATGCGTTATCAAGATAAATACAAACCTGGGAGCTTGCACTCATTGTACCGTGCATTCAATTGTCTGGGCTCAAGTGTACCAAATACAAAAGACTTTAAGCAAACTACTACAATTTCATGATGTTTACAATTTGTTCCTCACATGTACATGTATGTACATGTATACATGTACATGTAAACCAATCCGTGAGTACATGGACAAAATCATGTGTTTTCATGCACAAAGTACAGTACATGTAAATTGTAATCTACATGTTAAGGGCTGATTGTACAATTTCAAGGAAATTGAGCCCTTTATTTCACTGACTGGGCAAGTCATGGCTATAATTTTATTTTTCAGCACTACTGAGAATTTTGGATTGGGAGGGGGACTGCTGTTGTTTTGTTCATTTACTTCTTTTTCAAACATTTAATGTTTGAACCAAATTCACACAAATGATACATTTTTAGCTCTAAAAGAGCTTTTTTTTCTACTGCTAGAGGATACGATATTTCATTCTCCCCCCTTATCAATATTCAGTGGCGTAATGAGCCAAAATATTTGGGGGGGCTCAATCTTTGCGAGGAGCGAAGCGACCAACCCTGAGGGAGTGTAGCGACCGAGCCGGGGTACCCCCCCCCCCCCTTCACGATACGGAGCTTTTTCATTTTTTCGACTTAAATTCCAACTTCAGTTCAGTTCAGCTTTTATTTTCTCTCATTTCCAACAAAAGGATTTCATTTTAGTGGGGCGGTAGTGAGCACGCGAAGCGTGTGAATCACTTAATGAGCACGCGAAGCGCGCTCCCTAGGGGGGAGGGTGCAGGGAGGGGGGAGTTTCCCCCCTCCCGCGCGAAGCGCGGAAGCTCAGACGTTTGATGACATGTTTGATGACATGTACTGTTATGGATAAACGTGTCATGAATTTACCGACCGGAAAAGGATATTTTTTCATGAACTTGGAAACATGATTATGAAAACATGCAGCCCAAATAATCTTCTTAAGTTTCAAACAAATGCCAGCGTTACACAAAATACTTTATTACTTATGATGATAATACAGACAAAGGCACTATGAAATAAAAAGGACGAGCATGGAGAGGGTGTGATGCGGTGGGGTACCAGGGTTTCACTCCCACAGTGGCATAGCTAGGATTTCATTTTAGTGGGGCGGTTGTGAGCGCGCGAAGCGCGCTCCCTAGGGGGGAGGGTGCAGGGAGGGGAGTTTTCCCCCTCCAGCCCGAAGCGCGGAAGCTCCGACGTTTCTTTGCATTGTTCCTTGTCTGCTCCCGCTCTTCTTACGTTCTCTTACCTTTTTTCTTTTCTCGCTTCTGCTTTTTTTCCTTCTACTTTTTCTTTCTTTTTTGTTGGTGTTTTGGAGGGGTGACCGCCCCCATCGTCCCCCCCCCCGGCTACGTAAGTGCACTCCCATGGTAAAGGAGTTTTTTTGCAGTATTGATGGTTTGCAACTCTGTAAAAGAACACTATTTGGGACTGCAAACTTAAAGCCCGTGTCTAGTTTTGGTAAATCTAAGAATGTTCATTATCAAAGTTTGAATCCATTGTCAGATAAACAGATAAAACCAAGTGTTATATCATAAAACACATTAGTATTGATATTATGCGTGTTTTCTGCCTTGCTATGCATGCTATTTGGGAAATTGTGAATGCGTTACTTAACAGTAGAAAGGAAGTCTAGGGAGAAGTAATGAAATTCGTGTGATAACACTTATATAAAATTGAAAATAAACCATGGTTGAAATTTATTTGGGGGGGCTGGCGCCCCCCCAAGCCCCCCCTCCAGTACGCCAGTGTCAATATTAACAAACTTGTTTTAATATACATTGTAGTATTTCTTAAAGCATTGCTTTTGATTGCCTGTGAGTAGACTTGACAAAATGTTGGATCTCATGGCTGAAATAAAGTTGATGAAACAGGGACAAAAGCAACTTCTGGCCCACCCCCCCCCCCTTTCTAAAACTTGTTATCAATAACAAGTAATGATAATTTAAAACCTACTGAAATAATTACATAATGGCGGTTTTCATTGAATTTTGGCACGCGTCATCAGTAACAGTTTGCAACAGGGCCCCCAAGTTAAAAATGAATGTATATATCCTCAAAATATATGACTCCTTTAATCAAAAATATCTTCATAATCAATAGACACTTGCGATTAATTTGAAGTTACAGATACATGTAGATGCGAATCATGGCGAGATACATGTACAATTCATTGTAAAAATTTCTGTGCAATAATTTTTCACAACAAATTATTTACGTGAGCTGATTTGCAGGTCACGGGGCCCTCATGACATACTGTACAGTAAGGACATCTGTTTTTCATAAACGTACATACATAGACCATGGATGTACATGTAACTAAGAGGAAAACACATGACTGAAATACAAAAAATAAACAAAAATAAACAAAAACAAAATTGAAACCAAATTGCGATACCTTGTGATGGGCTGTTGAAGCTCCTGCGGAGAAACAAAGAATTTGACCTGAAGACTGAGTCTATGCGGGGAGCGCCCCCTAAGTTGTACTCCAAGAGGATTTCTTAGATTGAGCCATAACAGCTCTCCTCGCCTTGAGCGATAGCGAAGACCAAAGTAGCTCTTCTCCAATAAACCCAGGTCCTCACATACCTGAAAAACAGATGGAAACATGTATGTGTACATATTAGTCGAATGAAGTCTGGGTTGTTAGGAAGGGAGGATTAAGTGGTTGTTTTCATTATTAGTTTTTAATTCAAATATAGTGAATGAACATATTTCAGAAATAAAAAAAGGCAGACATAATTTACTCTATATGATGTTAGTCTCTAACAGAAAGAGCATTTAATTTGCTAGATTACATGTACCTGATTCAGTATTCACTATTATAATAAACTGAGCGATTTACAATGTACATAACATATGCATGTACATACATGTAAACTCCCCTCCCACTTGTAATGTTTTTCCTAGGTCTTGTCAATCTACATATATACATGTACATGTACAAGTAGCCTGGACTAATGTGTCACAAAGCCCTTTGTGGCAACTACATGTAAGACAGGTTTAAGCTGTACACGTACTGTACATTTACTGTACAAAGGTATACATGTACATATGTAAGAGAAAATGCAAGCCTGTCACCTGCTAGTATTTCATTACATGTACACTGTACGTGTACAGTGTAGTTCAATGCAATGTATGTACAAGGCCTATCACACACTGTCAAATGTTCAAAGAATTTCAGAGGTGTAATTCACTCATTTTGTAAATAAAACCTTCCATAAATAAAAACCTTCCCAATAACTTCCTAGTCTTCTGGAAATAACTTCCTGTCAGGAAACCATTGAGAAAGGTGATTCTTTACATGCAGCTTCAGATAACGTACATGTACAGGTGACGACATATCAGGAAAGATTTCAAGGGTATTTATAAACGAAAACAGCATAATGCTCAGTAGTGGATAAAGGCAGTGTGTAGTAATATGCCATTAAGCTTACATGTATTTGCTTTTAGCACTGTAGGAAGATAAAATATTTTCATATGATTTCTTCACTTTGATCTTTATGACTTCATCAACGTGATCAGGTCCCCAACTATATACACTGTAGTCGAGGCGCATAGGCAAATTAGGAGACTCTCTCCCATTTCAGCAACAGTTTCTGATATTGGGGACCTTGCTCACAAAAAGGACAAAAGAAATGACATCAACAACAAGGCAAATTTTCCCAGCCATTTTTTTTTCCCTCTCTCTGACTCTGCAGCCCATTTGTTTTGAAAAGGCAAGTGAATTATTAAAGAAGTCACTTGTCCAAAAGGGCAAGTCAAATCCATGAAAACTATCACGAGAACAAATGAAAAATTAGTTGATTTAATGCTAACAGTGCAAGTACATCTTCAGCAATGGCGAATAAATATCAACGTTGCAAAATTATTCAAACTGTCATGAATTTTCGTATTTTGTGGAAACAGAGCTAGTAATACATGCATATGTTTTCGGGCAAGCAAGATATGCTTTGGGCAAGCAATTTTCAAAGAAACTTGCCCAAATGGGCAAGCAGGAAAACAAAATTTTGTAGAGTCCTGCATGGATTACAACAAATGTTGTTCTCATACGGTGTAAAAACAAATAATGTACACGTACATGTTGAGGGGTGATTTTTAAAGTAGAGGGTAAAAACAGACATTTTTCAATCTACATGTATAGGAATCTGCTTTGATATCATATTTTGAATTTTAGCCAGAGTAAACCCCTTTAAAAGAAATACAAATAAATTTTTGCTATCTGATACTTTGGGGACTGTATCCCATCAACAGTCTTCATGTAAGTCTCCCATTTTGGCCATATGCCTTTACTTTCTTTAAATCATGGATGCTGTCCCACATGTAGTAGCATCCATGCTTAAATGAAGGGTCTGGTGACTTTCATCTGGACAGTGTAGATCTTATCTACAGTGTATCAGCTCCTGAGCAGAAATTTTTGAAATAAATTTCAGTAACAATACATGTACACTGTAAGTAACTGTTCTTCTTCCTGTGGAGCAATTGCACTCAACTACATTTACATTTATATGTGTATACCCAGTTGTGGGGTGTCCGGACAGGTTGTGTATCCGGACAGTCGATTTTAAACAGCCAATTGGAAAAGTTCACAAACAAATCTCTTAAATGTTTTAGCACAAAATGTTAGACAATATTATAGAGAACAAATATTGATGATGATTAGCACAAATCAATGCATAATTTTTGTTTAATCCAAAGACAAAAAAGAAGGCTTCATTTTTGTTACATGTCCGGACACCCAACGCCCCATCCTACACTGGGTGATTTCAAGTACGGTGTTATTTGGAGGCTGGTGTTGGTGTTGTGAGAACACCAACAACAGCCTTAACACCGAACTTGAAATCAGGCTGGTGTTGGGATTGACCTCGCGAGATTTGACGTATTTCTGGTAGTCAGTGTTGCTTTCTGGTGTTGAATGTCGTCTGCTGAAGCTGAGTATCACAGTTCGTGTTGACGATTTACATGTAATGTCCCCATTCACCAACACCAGCCCCTAAGGATTAGGAAATTCATGATTTCAAGCACTATGGTGTTGGTGTTTGTCGTTTGTGTTGTAATCATACATGTACATGCTATTCCTGCTTCTCCCTCACAGAGCAGCAGCACTCTTTGCTGCAGCCACTCGTGACACGATGGTGGTTAAACCCATTTCGCAGTCAAAACAACTTGGAATAATCAAAACCATATATTTTCTTTGTAAGAGTGATAATTTTCCTCATGGATTCTTCAAATGACTAGACCCCCTACATGTATATGCAATTAGAATCCAATAAGATGTAGACTCTAGACTCTAGATCTACACCTAGATTTATTAGAAATTCTGAGGGAAAATGATTTTATCATCGAGATATTTCGCTACTAGCATATGACGTCACTCGGTGTTGAGCTATCGATAAGGTGATCGGATCAGATCGGTATCGTCCCTCTAAACTCACCGTTGGTGTTGGAGCTCGGTTCAGCAGCCTTTCCACGCTCTCAACACCAACGGCAACACCAACACCACACACCAAACTTGAAATCACCCATTGTACAGTACATGTACATGTATAAACCTGTACATGGTTCTCTGCAGTAATAGCAGACAAGATGACCGACAAATCCGAGATGTCGTTGATCTTGTAGTTATGACGGTTTCATGAAACGCGCCCCAGGCATGCCAGGTTTTCAATCCACATGCACGCACAACAAGTGCCTGAACATGAACATGATGATCATGATCATTTCTGGCTGAAATTCTGTGACAATATACTGAACTAGTGCCAGTATTAGTGGTCTAGACTACTTACTTTATCGAATAGAACTTGTCCTAAATCCGAATGAGGTATTCTGTATTCTCTCACAACTGATGGACTTTCACTCACAAAACACCACATCGTGGTGAAAATTTAGAGGACATTCTGTCGCGTTCGTCCCACAACAACATACATGTAGACTCTACATGTACTGTATTCTATATCAATTATGACTTGTATGCGATATGCATAAGAGACCGAGGTCCGTACGTCTGCTGAGTTTTTTTTGCGCTGAGCAGAGCCTCAGAGGGCGTTCTTTATTTTTTGCCAGAGTGGATTGATAAATTCAGCGAACTTACAACCTGTTCTGCAATGTTTTTTGTTTTTGTTTTTGTTTTTTTGTGCTGATATATATCGTCAATTTATAGTACATGTATTACATTTTATTGTTTTATACCTCAACCCTGTAGTATAACCCTTATTTTTAAGATAAACAGATCTTCAAAAAAAAAAGTAGTGTAAAGAAAGAGGGGACAGAGCGTTTCATCAACATTTGTTGCCTGACAAGCTGTCAGATCTGACATCTTTCTTTGATTTTGATTGGCTGAGAAGCATCGTTACTATGGCAACTGTCGGATAAAACAGACTTTGTCGTATAAAACATCCGATAAGTCCTTTCATGAAACGCTCTCCAGGCCCTGGAGCACCCGCTGGAGCAGTAGGGCACTTGGGGCACTTGACAGAATCGAGAAAGGGCCCCGGAGAAAAGAAAGAAAAATCATGCGCTCCAGACCTCTGCGGGTGCAGGGTAAAGTAAAAACTTATACCGTTTTGAATACAGATACTTCACTGTTCAAAAGTTTAAAAGAAACTCTACAAGATGTACTATAAGTGACGTAACTACGGGGGGGGCACGGGGTACGTGCCCCCCCCCCCCCATCGGCTGGCAAAATAAAGGGGGGGGGGGGAGAAAAGGAAGGAGGAGGAAAGTGAAAGAAAGGGGGAAAACAAGGAAGAGGAAAATGGGAAATCGTGAGGCGCTCGCTCGCTTCGCTCTATATAGCATTTAAGTAACTTAACCAATGCCGATGGTAGTTACTAACTTATTTTCTGTAAGGAATCAGTTTGCATCTTGTGTCTCAATTTTTGTCATAGGCTACTATTCTTCCACTCATGGAATGTTAGCATGGTTAGTACTTAATATTACCACCTCTGGATTTCACTTCAAAAATCCAGCGGCAAGTTTACCTAAAAGCAAATAGATTTTCAGTAGATAATTTGGCTTAGATGAAAACAAAAATTCCAATTTTTTGTTCGCCAGCTCGCTACTCTCTGGATCTGGATCTAGATATGGATATAGTGCACTGTAAGCTCCACTGCAGCATCATTCAGAACGAAAGTGTGAAGTCAGGGTTGCTCACACCAACTCAAAACGGTTTCTGCAGAGCGCATGATTTTTTTTTTTTTTTAATCTGAAGTAATTTGTTTTGGTAGGGGGTTTCACATCCTTGCCGTTTTGGGAAAGGAGTGGAGGCAGGGGTGTAGACAGCGGGGGGGGGGGGGGATGGGGGGTATGCATCCCCCCCCCCCACCTCACGAGGTGGGGGGATGACATGTACAATCATCTCCCCCCCCCCCAGGTTTAACAATAACAACAACAACAATAATAATAATTGTAATGATAATAATGATAATAATAATAATAATAATGATAATAATATTAATAATAATAATAATAATAAGTAATGTATTACTAGTATTATTATTATGCTTATGAAAATAATGATAGTTATCATCATCATCATCGTTAAAGTGACTGAAATGACGATTACCATCATAACTATATCGATCATTTTTCTGATTTATGTAGTTATTTATAATACTAAGTACTTTAGGGTAATTTTGGCGCCGTCACCGTTTTTCTGAAGTGGTGTAACAACAAAATTAAAAAAAAAAAAAGATAAATAGCGTGACGCGAATATGCAATAATGTGTGTCAGTCAATATTCTATATTCGTTTGTCACGGTGCGTATATCTTCTATTTATGTCTGTGCATTCGGGTGTACGGGTGTGGGTGTGTGTGTGTGTGGGGGGGGGGGGTGAGTGCATGGCCGTACGCAGCGGAGAGGGCAGGGGCAGTTACCCCCCCCCCCAGAAATGAAAGAAAACTGTATGAAAACTTACATTTTTTACTGAAAATTTTCACAAAATTCAACAAAAATGTTCACCAAATCCTTCAATTTCATTTTTAAAAATGCAAAAGCGCCCCCGTGACAAGCTCGGTCACTTCGCTCCCTCGCTTTCGAGTTTCTTCGAATGTTTTTTTTTTGCGCATCTTGCCCCCCAGGAAAAAAATTCTACGTAAGGCCCTGTGTGTGTGCGTGTGCGTTTGTGTGTATTTGTACACGAAATTGATCTTCGATTTCTCGTGAACGGCAAATCATCCCCCCCCCCAGGTGTAAGAACTCGTCTACGCCACTGAGTGGAGGTGTGGTTATGAGCACTGACGTAGTTAAGGGGGGATAAGGGGGCCATGGCTCCCCTCTCCGGCGAGCAAAAAAATCATTAAAAATAAAAAATAAATAAAATAAAATAAACAAATAAAAAACTTTCATCGAGTCTGTCAGATCAATGCACTGTTTTGCAAAGTCTGGCGATAAGTACTGTTCTGTGATATAGGATTGTTGGTTAGGAATACACAAAGAAAAAAATTACTCGAGATTCATTGCCATTATATTAATCAACTCTTGGGATTTTAATGTATCTCCTTCTTTTCTTCAACTCTTCAATATTCCCATTGAGTATAATCTCATAAATTCAACCTACATAGGCCATGGGCTAGTGGGGGTCATAGTGCACCCCCGGTGTGACTTACGGAAATGGTTATTTTCATGTAGCCCTAGGTCTAACAATTCAGAAAATTGATGTTGCCAGCAAAAAAACTGGGATGGAAGATACCCCCCATGGACTTTTTGACCACGCCCACTTTTACAGCTGATTGTAGAAAATTAGGGGTATTGATAGTTTGTAACTGCTCTAACTTTGCAATTCTTCACATATATATGTTGTATGACCCCTTAAAATGTCGGTCTAATTGAGTTCTACAAGTTTGTGCTGCGTTTTATGCCAATTTTTATGGTGAAAAGGTCACCAGAGGTCAAAAGGTCACAAATTTTGACCTTTAAATCTTTAAAATAGAGCAAATGCAGAGATTTTTTTATTACAAAGACCCTATAACAAATTTTTTTCATTGAAATTTGATTAAAATTGAAAGAGACATATGTCCAATCATGTATTTATTCAATACCAGAAAGTTAATGTTGCCAGTGAAAAAACTGGGATGGCAGATGCCCCATGACCACGCCCACTTTTACAGCTGATTGTAGAAAATTAGGGGTATTGATAGTTTGTAACTGCTCTAACTTTGCAATTCTTCACATATATATGTTGTATGACCCCTTAAAATGTCGGTCTAATTGGGTTCTACAAGTTTGTGCTGCGTTTTATGCAAATTTTTATGGTGAAAAGGTCACCAGAGGTCAAAAGGTCACAAATTTTGACCTTTAAATCTTTAAAAAAGAGCAAATGCAGAGATTTTTTATTACAAAGACCCTATAACAAATTTTTTTCATTGAAATTTGATTAAAATTGAAAGTGACATATGTCCAATCATGTATTTATTCAATACCAGAAAGTTAATGTTGCCAGTGAAAAAACTGGGATGGCAGATGCCCCATGACCACGCCCACTTTTACAGCTGATTGTAGGAAATTAGGGGTATTGATAGTTTGTAACTGCTCTAACTTTGCAATTCTTCACATATATATGTTGTATGACCCCTTAAAATGTCGGCCTAATTGAGTTCTACAGGTTTGTGCTGCGTTTTATGCAAATTTTTATGGTGAAAAGGTCATCAGAGGTCAAAAGGTCACAAATTTTGTCCTTTATATCTCTAATATAGAGCAAATGCAGGGATTTTTTTTTTATCACAAAGACCCTATATCAATTTTTTTTTCATTGAAATTTGATTAAAATTGAAAGTTGCATATGCCCAATTATGTTCTTATTTAATAATAGAAAGTTGATGTTGCCAGTGAAAAAAACTGGGATGGCAGATGCCCCCATGACCACGCCCACTTTTACAGCTGGTTGTAGAAATTTAGGGGTATAGATAGTTTGTAACTGCTCTAACTTTGCAATTCTTCAGAAATATAATTTATATCACATGACGCCTTAAAATGTCAGCCTAATTGAGTTCTACAAGTTTGTGCCGCGTTTTATGCAAATTTTTATGGTGAAAAGGTCACCAGAGGTCAAAAGGTCACAAATTTTGACCTTTATATCTCTAATATAGAGCAAATGTAGGGATTTTTTTTTTAACACAAAGAATCTATAACAGATTTTATTCATTGAAATATGATTAAAATTGAAAGTTACACATGTCCAATCATGTTTTTATTCAATACCAGAAAGTTAATGTTGCCAGTGAAAAAACTGGGATGGAAGATACCCCATGACCACACCCAGTTTTACAGCTGGTTGTAGAAAGTTAGGGGTATTGATAGTTTGTAACTGCTCTAACTTTGCAATTCTTCAGAAATATATATCATATGACCCCTTAAAATGTTGGCATAATTGAGCTCTACAAGTTTGTGCTAATTTTTATGCATTTTTCTTTATGGTGAAAATGTCACCAGAGGTCAAAAAGTTACAAAATTTGACCTCTACCTTGATATAGAGCAAATGCATTTTTAAATCACCTAAACCCCTTAACAGATTTGTTTTTCATTGAAAATAAATTGAAATTAAAAGTTACATACTGCAATCATGTTTTTACTTAATATCAGTAAACAAATGTATGAAGAAGAAGAAGTAGAATCAACAATCTGGTACTTATCTTCTACATGTTCTAAGGATTATTTGTAAGTTTTGACATACATGTGTCAAAAAGGAGCGTAACACTTCACAATTCCTTGCTGAAACACCCTACAATCAGTCATAAAGCAGGTAAAATCAGTCAAAGTCACAAAGCTATGAGCAGTACCAAATCAACATAAGAAGAACTAAAAATATGTATATTATAACTAAAATGAGAAACTCAAAATGAAGATATCGACAAGCTGAATTCCATCGGTGCTCTTATTTATTTTCCTGCAATAATGCACACTTCACATCACGTTGGTATTACAAACAAAAATAACTCAAATTACAGATAAATTAAATCAATTCAGAAACAAATAATGGAAGAACCAAGGGTGGAAGAAGAATGTTCTGAATAAAAGGAAATGGTGAGTAAAATAGAGTCATGGATTGAATAGAAATGATGGAAAAATAAATGAAAAGGAACTGAGGTCTTGATAACCGAGCCCACTTTTATAGATGGTGTAGGAAAATTAGTTTATAACTGCTCTAACTTCGAAATTCTTCACTAATATCTTCTCTGTGACCACTTTAAAAAGTTGATTTACTAGTCCTACAAATTTGTGATACATTTCATGCAAACTTATGCTGTGGAAAGGTCACCAGAGGTCAAAAGATGGCAAACTTTGACCTAAATTTACCTATGATATATAGCAAATACAGTTTTTTTACCACCATGATCCTATAACACAGTTTTTATACTGGAAATGAATTAAAATGAGCAGTTTCATAGCTGTAATTATGTTTTTGTTTAATATCAGCAGATGCTTGAAAAAAGGGGGAATTTAGCATTTGGTATGTAGAATGAAGGGATTTCACTGATAAAGGAAAGGTAATATACATGTAATATACAAGCTGGCATTTGTTTTATTCATTGAAATCACGTTCATTCCGTAATGATGATGTATAACAAACTGCATTGTCCAAATATCAGTTGTGATCTCAGGCCATGAAAGATTTGAGAGTAACATTTGCTATAAAATATTCCTTGATCTGATGACAGTTCTTCGAATTACTATCCCTTCATTCTGCATACCAAGCATTTGCCTGCTGATATGGTCATGTGGTATCTTCCATCCAAGTTTTTTTTTTTTTTTTTGCTGGTAACATTAACTTTCTGGTATTGAATAAAAACATGAATGGAAAGATGTAACGTTAAGTTTAATTAATTTTCAATGAAAAAGTCTCTTATAGAGTCTTTGTGATAAAAAAAGTCCCTGCATTTGCTCTATATTAGATGTTAAGGTCAAAATTTGTGACCTTTTGATCTCTGGTGATCTCTTTACCATAAAAAAATGCATATAACGCAGCAAAAAACTTGTTTAGCTCAATTATGCCAACATTTTAAGGGGTCATATGATATATATTTCGGAAGAATTGCAAACTTACAGCAGTTACAAACTATCTATACCCCTAAATTTCTACAACCAGCTGTAAAAGTGGGTGTGGTCATGGGGGTATCTTTCATCCCAATTTTTTCACTGGCAACATTAACTTTCTGGTATTAAATAAGAACATGATTGGACATATGTAACATTCAATTTTAATCAAATTTCAATTTAAAAAAATTGTTATAGGGTCTTTGTGATAAAAAAATCCGTGCATTAGCTCTATATTAGAGATATAAAGGTCAAAATTTGAGACCTTTTGACCTCTGGTGACCTTTTCACCATAAAGATATTTGAAAAAATGCAGCACAAACTTGTTGAGCTCAATTATGCCAACATTTTAAGGGGTCATATAATATATATTTCTGAAGAATTGCAAACGTACAGCAGTTACAAACTATCTATACCCCTAAATTTCTACAACCAGCTGTAAAAGTGGGCGTGGTCATGGGGGTATCTTCCATCCCAGTTTTCTGACTGGCAACATTAACTTTCTGGTATTAAATAAGCACATGATTGGACATATGTAACTTTCAATGTTAATCAAATTTCAATGAAAAAAAATTGATATAGGGTCTTTGTAATAAAAAAATCTGTGCATTTGCTCTATATTAGAGATATAAAGGTCAAAATTTGTGACCTTTTGACCTCTGGGGACCTTTTTACCATAAGGATATTTGCATAAAATGCAGCACAAACTTGTTGAGCTCAATTATGGCAACATTTTAAGGGGTCATATGATATATATTTCTGAAGAATTGCAAAGTAAGAGCAGTCACAAACTATCTATACCCCTAAATTTCTACAACCAGCTGTAAAAGTGGGCGTGGTCATGGGGGCATCTGCCATCCCAGTTTTTTCACTGGCAACATTAACTTTCTGGTATTGAATAAATACATGATTGGACATATGTAACTTTCAATTTTAATCAAATTTCAATGAAAAAAATTTGTTATAGGGTCTTTGTAATAAAAAAAATCTCTGCATTTGCTCTATTTTAAAGATTTAAAGGTCAAAATTTGTGACCTTTTGACTTCTGGTGACCTTTTCACCATAAAAATTTGCATAAAATGCAGCACAAACCTGTAGAACTCAATTAGGCCGACATTTTAAGGGGTCATATGATATATATTTCTGAAGAATTGCAAAGTAAGAGCAGTCACAAACTATCTATACCCCTAAATTTCTACAACCAGCTGTAAAAGTGGGCGTGGTCATGGGGGCATCTGCCATCCCAGTTTTTTCACTGGCAACATTAACTTTCTGGTATTGAATAAATACATGATTGGACATATGTAACTTTCAATTTTAATCAAATTTCAATGAAAAAAATTTGTTGTAGGGTCTTTGTAATAAAAAAATCTCTGCATTTGCTCTATTTTAAAGATTTAAAGGTCAAAATTTGTGACCTTTTGACCTCTGGTGACCTTTTCACCATAAAAATTGGCATAAAACGCAGCACAAACTTGTAGAACTCAATTAGACCGACATTTTAAGGGGTCGTACAACATATATATGTGAAGAATTGCAAAGTTAGAGCAGTTACAAACTATCAATACCCCTAATTTTCTACAATCAGCTGTAAAAGTGGGCGTGGTCAAAAAGTCCATGGGGGTATCTTCCATCCCAGTTTTTTTGCTGGCAACATCAATTTTCTGAATTGTTAGACCTAGGGCTACATGAAAATAACCATTTCCGTAAGTCACACCGGGGGTGCACTATGACCCCCACTAGCCCATGGCCTAACATACTTCAACAATATATTCACTTCATATGTCAATGAAATAGCTTTACATGACTAATGCAATATGATGTATTCCAGTGATAATTGACTTTCACATCATAAAAGGAAATATTGACTATATAAATACAACAGGTTAACAAATCTTTCCATTTCTTCTGTAAGAAATAAAATTACCCCCTTTTGGTACAGCAGTACTGCAAACATTCAAAAATACAAAACTTGAGCTCAACTAATCAAAATACTTGGGTTTACATAGCACGTGCAATATTTCCGGACTATTTGATAAACTGTAAATTATGTGTTCGCGACTGTTCTCAACCCTATGGACAGCCCTTACATTCTATCGCTCTGTGCTTCAGGTGAGTCTTTATAGCGAACCACACGTAGACTTGTGACAGAATGACCATGGGTGCTCGAGATAACAGTTGCTTTCAGGCTCGATGTCATCGACGTAGTCGTCATCGACGCTCTGTCGAACTCGGTGACGTTACACGTAGCTCGTCTAGTAGACGGAGGATCCCATCTCAGTGGTATAGGACAAGATTTGTCCTGGAACCCAGCTGCCTGTCTGCTGTTAAAACATATATACAACCTACGAGTCACAGCATATAGGTTTACCCAATAATTCTAAATATATACATTCATGAAACCTTTTCAAGAGACTGCCTCTTGCATGTATAGGAAAGACAATTGAAGTATCAAAAATGAATCAGAAAAGCAATAATCAAATATGTCCAAATATTGATTCAGGTAAATATCTAAAAAAAATATAATCACTGAATTTCATGATCACTATAATGCAAACATTTCTTGGCTCTCAAAGCTCTATACAAAATTCATCTTCATTTAGCAGTCTAAACATCTATATTACAAAATATTCCTTTTACTATACGTTCAAGTCACTGCACACTAAATTACAAAATTAAATCTCTTCTTTTCTCCAATGTGCCACAGAAAAAATATCACTTATCTATTAGCTTATTTGAGTAATATTTTATCCACACAATTTATTCTACACAAAATATCACCAAAATTCAATATTTCAACTTCTTTCTGTCTGATGAAAATACAAAGATTCATGGCACAGATATACTAATTAACTAATTAAATAATTCATTTCATTTGTTTTCAGCTAAAATGCTAGAACTCTGTGTCTTACTTTATGCAAATGAATTTTGATTCCTGTGCCACGCCTTAATTTGTGGCATTACACTATATACAAGAAAATAGGACAAATCATGGAAAATTACTGCAAAAAAAAACTTACTGGTCTCAAAATCATGATGGGAGCTGTAGAGGAGTCTTCTCCTGGCCTGCTTTGCCCAGATTTTCATAGAAGATGGCACCAAAATATGAAGTTAATTGCTGCGCATCCTATCTCCTCTCACACTCACTCAGCACACAGGTCCTGCCTTGACCAATGCTGAAGTTGCTCTGCCCAGTAGCTAACTCATGCAACATACACCAAGCATACTTGCTCAGCTCTGCATAGCTCATTGCACAAAGTATCACTGTCCAGCACACATCACTCACATAACTCTCCCATTCAATACGTGCACTCTGCCCTAAGAGACTATTGTTCCTATGGGTCTGGTAGTAATTGCTGTTCCCTCATTTAAATTCCTGGTCACTTTGTGACAGAGTCCACTTCCAATAACTTACCTTACCCCTACTCAGTCTGCGAAATGAAAATAAAACGTAAGTATAACATTTCTCATATAAGTTACCTCTAATACTGAATTTTAGTGTGCAGAAAATGCCATTTTCACACACGAATTTCCAAAAATCTCTTCACACCATGGGAGGGTGGATACCCCTTCTACACCCTCCCCCGCTCGCTCGCATTGCTCCCTCTCCTTGCCCCCCCCCCCCCGAAAAAAGGCTGCTGCTCATATCAGTTACCCCAATGCTGAATTTTAGTGTGCAGAGAATGACATTTTCATGCACGAATTTAAAAAAATTCTCCCTACCGTGGGAAGGGGATATCCCCCCCCCTCCCACACCCCCCTCCCGCTCGGTCGCTACGCTCCCTCGATTTAGCCCCCCTGTTGAAAATTCCTGGCTACGCCAGTGGTCATGAGTTGGACTGAGTGATGGCGCAAGCGAACTGATTTAGCTAGGTGCTTCTTGTTGCCACGTGTACGAGACGATGGATGAATTCTTGAATGTTTCAAGTCAACGTGATGAAATATTATTTTCTGGAGCATGACGAGACTGTTGTAATGTCGTCTAGCTACTTTAAAGTAGTGGAAGCTTCAGACGTTTTGGCTCAAAACCACTAGAAATGTACAATTAGCAAATTAAAGCAACCGTGTCGCACTTACTGAATTGCGAATATTATGTCAATATTAGATCTTACAAAATGAATGTTATTCATAAAACCCTTTAAAATAAATAGTGGGCTATAAGTTCTGAAATTTTGAGCACTCAGACATGAATATTTGAGAAGTTATTCTGTTATCTAATACTCTCGCCAGCACCTGGTGGGGAACCCGGGGATCCTGTTAAGGCTATCAAAAACAGGAAAAATCAGAAAAAGGGTATCAAAATCAGGAAAATTCGGGAAAATGTCATTCAATTAGGAGATTATGATGTAATCATTGCATAAAATCCCATTAAGGGTATAAAAATCGGAGATGTAATACATTATTTCTCTGTTTAGGGTATTAATATCACTCCTACTTTCGTCCTTCTTTAATCCCCGTTTAGGGTGCTTTTCAAAAAGTGATTTACGCGGATGATATACAGGCCTCAATGAGACAGATCCCCCGGGGGCAAAACTGAATGTCACAAATTAGTATAATTAACATATTTTGCTATGTTGTAATAAGCAAGGATTCTTTTATTCTTGGAACAGAAAAAATAAAATGTGATACGAGTGTGCATGAAGACATATTCTGGTATTGGACACATGCAAAAATATAATATTTCGCAATAGAAATTTGTCACAAAAGTCAGTGAAGCCTACGCTACTTTTAGAATAAATCTCTCCTATACCACCTTCTAAATTTGTTATTTTCTGTTTCTTTCAAAGTAATCACTGGCTGATATCCCATGTACATTCTATAAAAGTTTGCATTGCTGTGTGTAGATCCATTCTGGAGAAAAAGATGCCCATAAGAAGAGCTAATACGGGTGTTTTGTATCCCTATATATACTGCAACAACGGTGGTGTTAAATTGGTGTTAAATTAACACCCCTGGTGTTTATATAGGACAACTCTGATGGTAGTGTTGTCCTATATAAACACAAGTGGTGTTGATCTAACACCAATTTAACACCACCGCTTTTGCAGTTTATGGTTAAGAAAAGGAACCTACGTTTTACCATCACTATTAGGACTGAGCAACAATATATTATTGAGAAAAGCTGCCAAAACGTAAAGGGCGTCTGAGTCTTGTCCATTTCAAGGGATTATATTGCATCTGCGGTCTTACGTCATTTCTGCAAATCACACATAAAGTTGAATGTTGAATGCGTTACCGAAACATACGTTACTGGTCAATTTTGATTTTCAATTAAATTTGGTATAATCTGAACTTGTGAACCAGAGTGAACTATCTAGCGCCATCACACTAAAGCGACGCTCTGCAGACGTAAGGCCAGCAATGCGAATCGTATGGAAGCTTAAAAGTGCCACCCAGATGTTGAGATAATTATCTTGGGAAGTCAACATCTTGCTAGCGAAAAGATCAGATGACGAGATCTCGGATCTCATCATGTCGATATCCTGTAGAATAGATGATTAGATGAAAAGATCCCCAATCTTATTATGTCGACGTCCTGTAGAAGAGATGATCAGATGACAAGATCCCAGATCTCACCATGTCGACATCTTTTAGAAGAGATGATCAGATGACAAGATCCCGGATCTCATCATGTCGACATCTTTTAGAAGAGATGATCAGATGACAAGATCCCGGATCTCATCATATCGACATCCTTTAGAAGAGATGATCAGATGACAAGATCTCGGATCTCATTATGTCGACATAATTTTGAAGAGACGATCAGATGACAAGATCTTGGATTTTGTCATGCGGACAACCTGGACATAGAAGAAATGATATGGATGATCCCCGTTTAGGATGATTTAAAGTGATTTTCCCATTTAAGGTATCAAAGCTACCACTCCTGATATCCCGTTTAGGGAGCTTTTCAGAAAGTGATTTTTCGCGCATGCTGTAGGCCTACAGGGCTCAATGGGACATGCCCCCCCCCCCCCGGGCACTTCACTCTACTAGTAGGTCAGAGAGCATAACAGCGACCGAGCCGTGAGAATTTCCATTTCTCAACAGAGAACCTACTAGAGAATGGCAAAGATTCAGAGAAAAATAGGGAAAAATCAGGGTTTATTCTTCTCTTTTTCCACTGGTAGGCCTATTTTGATTTTGTATCAATTGTATCTCTTTAGTACATGGTTTGCCATAGACTTACAATCGTAAGTCTATGGCAAACCCCGGGCAAACCATGTACTAAAGAGATATTGATTGTAAGATTGATTGTATCTCTTTATGTTACACCCCCTGGAGCAGTACGGCATCGGACAATTATAACAAGAACACACCCTAAAATATTTTGGTAACTGAGGGTGTAGATAGAGAGAATGTTATTGCTGGAAAACTTTCGCAGAAGGAATTAGAGTCTATTTCTGATCACAAATTTCCATGCTGTAGGGCCTGCAAGGTCAAAACACAAAATTTTCTTCATTATTTTGTGGCATTTTGTCCCCTCGGGGGAGGGGGCGGTACTTGGATTTTTTTTTTTTTGACGGGGTTTGAGACCCGGACCTTGAACCCCTAACCCATCTTTTGGGGCAAATTTTAAGCAAAAGGGTACCCATGTTTAGGGATTTCTCGCAAAACGTATAGACCCACGTTTAGGAATTTGTCGTAAAAGCTGGACCCTTTTCTACGAGTATAATTTACAATAAAATTACAAATAAACTATCGGTGTTTAGGGATTTTTGTTGAACATGTGAACCCATGTTAAGGGATTTTTTTATTTTGTAGAAAACGGGACCCATGTTTATGGATTTCTTGTGAAAAGGCGACCATTTGGGCGGCACATCCCCTTATAGCATATATAAAAAGTACCCTCCCTACCCCCCTCCCATTCTCACACACACACACACACACACACACACACCCGCCGGACATTTTGTGGCCGTTTTCACTTGTTTCCTTTTGTCAAAGTATGGCATCATAATGTCAATCCATGTAATTTTCAAAAGGATCTCTCATTCAGATTTGCCCCCCTCTCCTCACAGGCCCTTTGGTCTCCCGAAATTAACACCAAGTTGAAGGGAGGTAGAGAAGAAGAGATAAATACTGTCAATTTTGTGTGTCTATGCAGTCCGATAATAAATCTGATCAACTAAAAACAAAATAGAATAATAATGTACAGGTTATCAATCATATAAAACTTAAAAAAAAAGGCACATTCATATTGCAAATGTATACATACACTTCTGGCCTATGCCCCCTTTGCAAATTAAGGGGTAAAATGTGCCCCTTTTTCTACGTTTTAATCAATCAAGACCTGATGACCCCCTTTTTCAGCTTGTCATAGAATTTGAAAGGACAAAGAGCTAGACACTCAGTATTGTGCCATGACCATCCCCCCCCCCCCCCTCTCTCTCTCTCTCTTCTAGTCAGATTTTTTGTTTTACTGATATATTTACTGATATTTGTGCCCCCGCTTTTACAAGTTCCAGTCCCTATCTCTAAAACTTCCATAATCACACCACGAGGTCTTTCCATTTCATTTCATTTCCTTTATTTCCACAATAACAACAAATAAATTGTGCAACGACTTTCACAATTCAGAATCATCATGAAAACCAATATTAAGAAGTTTTGACATAAAATTTCAGTGCGTATCAGTAAATAGTGAGTATGAATAACCATTATTATCGCTGTATTGTGGAGGAAACCTTTTCCCTAAGTCCCTCCACTGTTGTCTGAATTAAAAAAAAAAAAAAAAAAAAAAAAAAAAAACAGAATCACATATAGCATAGACCGAACAAAACATAACATTGCCATCAGTGGATATGTTAGTCTTTAACTGGTTTGGAAGTGTGACTGAAAGTTAGTTCTCTGGTGGAATCAAAACATGATGGGATATTGAGCGAAATCATCATCCCCCCCCCCCTCCGTCATAACAACGCCAGATCGACAACACATGAAACAAAAGAAAACAAAACATTACATTGTCATCAGTTCATGGCTTATTAGTCTTGAATGATTTGGTGGTGTGGGGGAAGGTTAGTTCCCTGATGGAATCAAAACATGATGGGATAGTGGGGACGAAATCATAACACCCTATCACAACGCCAGATCGACAACACATCGAACAAAACATTACATTACCACCGATTTCCAAGGGCTACTGAAAACTTGGTCGGTTTAAGAGTCGGTTTGGCGGTGCACCTACAAAGTTCGATAATGGACGCAACACCTTCATGATAGGTATTGAAGTTGAAACTAGACACGTATGTGATGTGGAAAATGCTAGATCATCATGTTAGAAAATTGTTAATCTACTATAGAGCTGAGCCGTAAATAGTGAATAATTTGATAGAGATTTATTAAATTTGGGATGCACTCGTATGAATACATGGTTGATATTATTTTTTCCAATAAAAAAGCCATATGAATCACTGGATTACATGTAAAATATGAAAACTTATGAAAAAGTTATCCTATTTGTTTTTTTAATGTTTTGTATCATACATTCCAGCTGCCATGGGAAAAGGAAAGCAAAGACTTGCGAAAAATATAAACTTCAAGTGTGATTTAAAAAAAGTTTTGTTTCCTCTACAATTTCGTCCTCAATACGCACATTTGATTATAGCTTTGATCTCTTTTTCACCCAGTCCATCATTGATCACTTTGGTCAATATTGGTTATTGCTTATCTCAAATTGTGCACGTTTACGACATAAAAAGCAGGATGCCCCCATTCACAGCCACAGAGGACCTGGGGTGTTTCATAAAGCTGTTCGTAAGTTACGAACGACTTTACGCACGACTGGTGATACCTTCTTGTGCTACATGTAAATGAATGAGAATCTGATCAGCACCCAAGAAGGTATCACCAGTCATTCGTAAAGTCGTCCGTAACTTACGAACAGCTTTATGAAACACCCCCTGTTTTGCAAGAAAGCCCTCCAGTCCTATAGAAACAAACTATATACACAGTAAAAACGCTGTTTAAAAGGTTGTTAAAAACTTACACAACCTGTTTAATATTTAAACAAATCATTTAAGATATGAACTGTACAACGGGTTGTTCAGTTCACCTTTTAAACAACAGTGGTTTGCATTTTTGAACAGCGTTTCTCTGTAATATTATCATATGTTTATTTGTTTATTTGTTTATCTGTACTTTTTTATTTTTAAAGCGCCTTGAGCATTTAATCAAAATGGAAAAGAAGCTAAAGAAATCCTATGTATTGTTATTATTATTATTATTATTATTATTATTATTATTATTATTAAATATTTTAAAAACTATAATTATGAGAATATAACAGCATAACATTAAACAGAACACACAAAAAAAAACATTAAGAGAATGAATTATATTAAACATTAAAATCTGAAAGAGAAAAAAATACAGAATTAATCAATATGATTACAAGTAACATAAAATAAATCAAGGGATCATATCCCAAAGCATTAAATCCGCAGTTTGGAGAGGAGGGGCTGTTTGTACAACCGTGCGGTACAAAGTGTTATAATAGCTTTATTGCATGCAACATAATGAGAAGGAACGTTTTTATTCTCAGTTTTGAGTTAAGGTACGTATAATTGGTTAGTCAAAAATGACGGATGGGGTAGATTGTTTTGTGTTGAGATAATAGTCCGCTGGAGTATGGAGGTGATCATGGCCGTACGCAGGGGGGGGGGGGGGAGGCAATTGCCCCCCCCCCCCCCGAAGTTTTGAAAACTCACATTTTTTTTTACTGAAAATTGTCATAAAAGCCACCAAAAACTGCAACAAATCCTTCAAATTCACTTTTAAATATGCAAAAGCGCCCTCGTGACCAGCTCGGTCACTTCGCTTCCTTGCTTCTTCGATTTTTTTTTACACGTCTTGCCCCCCCCCCCCCCGGAAAAAATTTCTGCGTACGGCCCTGGAGGTGATCCAGATAAAGAGAAAAAAGATGCGAAGGCCTTGAGCAATTGGAGAGTAAGGAATCTACCATTTTTATTTTATTTGTTAAAATATATTTAATCAGGATAAACAAGAACCAGATAACAGGTTACATCTGTTCTACACCCTGGTCCTGAACAGAAACTACAAGAGGAAACCTATAGACCAATTTCACGGCCGGTTTATGTATTTGGCCCTCTATCGGCGACGCCATTGCTGCTGTGGGCAAGCGCGCTGACCGCGATTGGCTCTGTGTACAAAATGAATGCAAGATATGAGATATGCCCCGTTATTGTTCCATTTACTGTATTCTAGATCAATAAAATAAAGCATAGATACATGGGTAGATGAGGTAAGACAATGGTCATATCTGACGGATGAAGGTATGATGTATTTTTGTAATTTCGATGATTTTTCAACTTAGTTTTGTCAGTAAAAGTTCGATTGCAGCATAGAAGCCGTAGTAAACGGGAGCCCTAAATCTTACCCTGTTTACAAAGTCAAGTTTTCACTCATTAGATTTTACGCCAAAGTACATAATGATAATGTTTCTTGACTTAAAAGTCCCTTCTGTTGATGTTTTTACCCACTGGCGACGAATTCCTTCACATTGCTTACGGAAACCTGTGTAGGGAGTACGGCTTCCCACACAAACAGGCTTCATGAGTCAAAAGCGAGTGAATTTCGCACTCAGTTAGCTTCCAATTTTTAAACTTTCTCTAATCCTTGCGGCATTTGAACACCGCACAGCTGCGACCTGAACTTCCCTGATAATTTCTCATTGCAAATATTAAAATAAATCTGCATATACTGGTCAAAATAGACAAAAAATCGAAAGAATGTACATAACGCGCTACTGACTTGTGCACTATAAAAGTTGGAGCGCCCACCCCAGTATGCCGAACTGTGTCGAACAGTCTGCTGCCCTCTTGCGTTGTGAAATTGGTCTATTGTGGAACATGGCAAAAAGTAACATCTCACGATACATGAGGTACCAGTTTTATACCTGGGCGTAGAGTGGCAAATGTAGATCAATATATTGCTAAAGATTACAGCCAAGCTGGGATTCAAACATTGGCATGAATCCCGGGGGCGGGATGGGGGGGGGGGGGGGGGGAGATATATCCCCCACTTCTTCGATGGGGGGGGGGGGGGTGATGGCGTGTACAAATATCCCCCCTCTCATTTTAAGGAAAAATGATATCATTATTAATCAGTTGGTGAAATTTTTCATAAAATTGTCATAAACGACAGTTATATAGTAAAATTTTCATTTGAAATGTTCTTAAAAACAAACCAACAAAAAAAACCTGGTTATTTTTCGCTCGCTCGCAAAATAAAATATTCATATGTATGTGTGTGTGTGGAGGGGGGGGGGGGGAGTTGTGCTCGGGTGAGTAAGGGTGTGTATTGTATACTTAAGTGTGAGTTCACGCAGGAAATTTGGGCAAAAAAAGTCGATCACCCCCACCCCCCCCCCCCCCCCCCCCACTCCCCAAAATGGATTTACGCCGGTGGATTCAAAACCCTGTACAATGTACATTGTGATTGAGACATAACCACTACACAACGACATTTTAGTAATATCTATATCTGTCACGATCCACCAGGTGTTCTGGCCATCTCTTTCTGGAGCTTTCTGTCGACCAATTCGGGAACGATGTAGTTAAGGAAGAACCGCTCTGCTAGGAGAGAGTCGGACCGCCACTTTCTCAGACGGGGCCTAATTCTTTGTAAAAACCACCCTCCGGGTTTATACACGAAGAAATCGCACCACGGACGCCCTGTGACTGCTAGCTGGGTTTGGACCTGATGATAATATTCATGTTTCTGGTCGAGAGCAATGCGCCCTTTGGGAAGCTGCGTAAGATATCCAGTATTACGAGGTGATGGAAGTTCATCTTTATCTCTTACGGGACATTTGATTTCTAAAATGCCATTTCCATCTTTTCCGCGGCAAGCACCGCAATCAGACCTGCAACTTACAAGGCCATCCGGTGATGCTCCGATGAAAGTCTTCTCTGCATGGAAAAAAATTCCACATTCTGAGACCTGTATCCCTTTGTGGCCTTTCATTTCCTGGATCTCTTTGTATTTCTGTCTTGCAATAGGCTCCATGTTCCTACCCCAAACAAGGTTTGGATGATCCGGACGTGGACCTGTATAATTCATCACTGTTTTAACCCTGTTAACGAGTACATCCTCTCTCTCCATAGATCCTTTCCACAACACCACAGTCTTGAAGCGCGAGGCACTGATACATCCGATTCGGTAATGAAACCACAATGGATTACGACTCTGTCCTCTCGTTTTCTCCTCGATTGCTGCGATGTCTTCTTGACTGTACACGGGTAACTTAAAGTCTTGAACCGTACGACATCGTCTTGCTATTTCGATTAGACTGTCGGGCAGTAGCTCACCATTTGACAATTCCTCAAGTGTCAGCGGAGGCTCTACTGTCCTTCTGGAATGGACCAATAGTGGTTCCGAAGTGGCTGCTTCTGATAATTAAGAAATATTTTGATGAAATTATTAACACACATTTTTGAACTATTTTCTTATTCACATTTTAATCATTACATTTGGGGTTCGATAATGCTGGGTTTACAAGTGATTTTTGTTTCGATTCTTCTTTTTGTGCGATTGCGTTATTACGTTATAGAAAAAAAAAATAGATAAGATCTCCAGTACAGTGGAACCTCGTTACAAAGAACACTTTTATTACAAACTCTCGTTATAAAGAGGTAATTTTGCCGGTCCCACTTCTTTGTATTTTATTGTTTTTTGCCTGATCTGACAAGGTTTCGAAATAAAGAGGTTACTTCCATGGTCCAGAGGACGATTATAACGAGGTTCGCCTGTGCAGTAATCTGTCAATAAGCGAAAGATAATGATAAAAATAGATATTAGATTGTTGTATAGCACATAATCTGAACTAACATTATTGTATACGCTTCCACAGATGATCATGATGATAATGTACCCTGGCTTTATAGCCAAGCTGTCGTTACATAATCCTTCAAAGCATTTTAAGGAAGAAATTTCTGCCAGGTACCCATCTAGATGAGAGAATAGCAGTTTCAGAAATGAGTTTATCTTCCTACTTCAGTCAAGGCATACCTTGAGGAAGAAGGATGACATCGTCACTGTCGTCATTGTCATCGTCGTCCGACTTCAGTCGAGGCATCTCTCGGGAAAGGAAGATGACATCGTCGTCGTCTTCCATGCTGAATACAGATCCATCGGAATCGACCTCCGATGCATCTTCCCATACTAGTTGTGGACTGGATGCAGTTGGTGTATCATCAGCATCTGATTCGGCTTTATTCGGCGTCAGGTCATGAGAGGTACTTGCTTGAACAAGGAATGTAGATGCAGGATTGTGTGTACAGATTTCATCTGGATTGCTGCCAGTAGTGTCGACTCTTTCGGTCTCATGTGGGCAACCAGATATCGGGTTGTGTCCACTAAACGAGTAAGAACCGGTTCTTCTCGTAAGTAGGCTTTCAGGCAGGCTCGTATTCCAAGGGTCTTGACTTCTTTCCCTATGTTCATATCCACAAGAAAGAGTTTTGTTCTCGTACACAGGGGAAAACTTGGCATGAATAGTTTGGGGATCTTTCCTGGGCTGGTGGATTTGTAGTCTGAGGGTCGAGTGGTATGAGTTGAGTGGGCCGGTCACATTCCTCGACGTAGTTTCAGTCCAAGATTGCCCTTGCTCGTGTTCAGCAGTCAGTCTCATTCGCTTGTCGGTCTTATGGTGAGAGTCGTCCTCGTCTGAGGAATCAGATAAATTCTGTGTCCGACCAAGGCCGAGTTGGCTGCGAATTTGACAATTTCGCTTTTTGGATGGTCCACAACTGGCTTTATCCATCGTCGTTATCAGTCTGAATTGCGATTGGTCGAACGAGTAGAGCTATAATTCACCCCATGCACCCCTAGGTCTATTACTTCCCTATTTCAAAGTTTGCAGTCTTTTTACTCATTTGCCTTACACTATATCTGAGGATCGTCTAGGGCGTGTAGGAAATGGTTTTGCCGTAGCTGTTTTGCATTTCGGTAGCCAATGTTCTTTTCCCACGGGAAACTTACAACGGCTATCACCCCATTGTATTGTTATGCTTGTGTTGTTGCATTCTGTTGTGTGAACTGGTTTGTTGACGCGTCTCATCTACCGCTGGGGAATCCCCACTCTTGGGGAATCCCCACCACTGGAGAAGCGAGCTTGTCCTGCTTTCAGGCCTATATGTACACGGTTGCCCCCAATCGAAAATAAAAGAAAGGTCAACAGAATAAAACACATTCAAAAGAAATCTTAAAGACTTATTTGTCTTTTTTTGTGATTGGTTTTGAATAATTTACAGCTTTACATAACATATTTACATCAATATGCGCTTGGAGAGCAAAGTAATTATTTTATTTCATTTTATTATTGTAAAGCGTTTTGAGCATATTTATTATGTACAGGGGCCATTTAAATATGAATATGTATGTATCCCGGGGGATATGTCTCATTGAGGCCTGTTCAACATCCGCGTAAATCACTTTCAGAAAAGCACCTTAACTGGACGGAAGCAGAAGTGATTTTGATACCCTAAACAGAGAAAAATAATGCATTTTTATACCCTTACCGGGGATTTTATGCAAGAATTGCATCATAATCTCCTAATTGAATAACATTTTCCCAGATTTTCCTGATTTGTATGTATGCAGCCCAGAAAAATGTAGCACCTGAGACCTGGGCTTTGCGATCGATTGCATTGACCGCTATGTGCAATCAGTCGCAAAAATTTACCGTACGATCAATCGCTAAGCTTTGTGTTACGGAGCCCTGGGGAGCGCGTTTCAAGAAGTGTCTTGTCCGGAAAGAAACAAAAAACTAATAGCCCCATTGTGGCAATGATGTAAATAAAATATTAACACCTTACACCCGAACCCATGATTCTGATGTCATTTTACCATCTTGTCGGAAAGGATTAACTACCCATTAATACAATACGATACAATACTACTACTACTACTACTACTACTACTACTACTACTACTACTAATAATAATAATAGTAATAATAATAATAATAGAAATAAATATAACAATAATTACAACAACAACAATAATCATTTTTCTTCTTTTTTTTTTACCCAGGGAAGCATCATCACTTTCATCGCTGTTCTCCCTGAGGGCCCTGCATATTATTATTATCTCAGCTATTGCTATGTCCCCATTTACACCTGGGTCAAGAAGGACAATTGTAGGTAAAACATCTTGCCCAAGGACGTTAGCACCCAGAGAGGATCGAACCCAGGACCTCTCGTATGAGAGTCAAGAGCCTTCACCAATAGACCACATGCATGTTGATTCAGAATATTAAAAGTCCACTTGGTCAAAAGTACCTCCTTAATTAGCTGTTGTGTTATAAGTGCGGTTATCCATTAATTCAACAAGAAGTTTCTTTGAAATGATTTTACATTAAAACAACATTTATTCCTTCTGGTTTGATACAAACATGACAAACAAACAAGGCATGGTATATGAAAAGCAAAGAGCTTGAGTTCGGGCATGCCTATTTACAAAATGACAAATACATTAACAATTCCAGTAGATTATATATATATATATATATATATACAGTGTGTCCCAGTATAAACCAAACCGAGATGATCGATGTTTTATTATATCTTAATCACAGTTATGATTAATAAGTGGCACATATTTGTCAAGATTAGACCCTCTTCTTTCATGCGATGTCACTCATATGATATATATTTCACACATGAGTGAATAAAGACAGTGTGAAGTTGGTTAAGCAAAAAGTTGTTTGGCCAATGATGTTTGAATTTCAAAGAGATAATCATATTTCTAGAAATTTAATTTCATGCCCTTTCGTTTGACACCTCAATCGGGAAAAATGAACCAGGAATGACTGAGATAACTTGAATTGAAATATTGATTGCATTTCCTTGATTTTTAAAAACATTTGTTTTTTAACTTCTCACCAATTGTTCGCATCTATTATTCGCATGAATGGATGCGGATATGGTCTTGCGTGATCTAAAAACTTTCGTGTAGAGAACTAGAGACTCCTCCTATCCCACCCTCCTCATCCTCATTGCTCATCACCACCACACCCCCCCCCCCCTCCCATCCCCTATCCCTCCCGGAACCCAAACTCTACAATCCCCCAAGCTCCCTCTCCCTCCCTCGTTATGTGTATGTGATGATGTGTGTATTGTGCTATGTTCGTTTGTTCATCTGATGGATAGATTTAGTGAAGCAACACTGCGTAACTGATAAATCGCATGTTAAAACCCTCCCTCCCATGACCCTCTTTCTCATCCCCGCCCCATCCTTAACCTCACTCGGAACTCTTCCCCCCTCACACTTCCTCTTGCTCCCTCTGTATGCGTGTTTGTGTGTTGATGTTATGGTCGTTTGTTCATCTAGTCAAACACCAGTGCATAGCTTTTTGATGTTATGGTCGTTTGTTCATCTAGTCAAACACCAGTGCATAGCTTTCAACGCTTAAAGAATTAATTTCTTTCCATACAAGCTATTCATAAATTATTGAACCAGACATGACACTGCTAGACAGACAGCAACATCTGCAACTTGCTGAAGGCTCTCAAGCTCAGAACGTCCCTATTTTGTTACTAGAAACATTCGTTGATCAATCTGTTGTTAACTGCGAGTTGATTCATGTTAATGAAAACATACTTCATTATTAATTAGCTGTTATTACTTTTGTGAGGTTTTGTACTCACCACTCCATTTTCTTGATGATCAACCATGCATGAAGTCTTTTGTCTTCTTCTTCACTGCTAGGACAGGCAGCAAATGCAAACGGATTCATGTAATAAATTATCGAAATGTAGGCATTACTTAATTTACACGAACAGAGCTTAGGCATTCCCGACTCATTTTCATCCACTGAGGAGTCATATTAAAGAGCAAAAATGAGCTATTCAGAAATATTATTTTCTTATTACAGTAACAGAAATATTTTCATATCTATCTCATTGCATTTGAGGTATGGTTGTGCAAAGGACTTTTTGGTAGCCCTTCTTCATATTGTTCTAATTCACTCATGTGTGAAGTATGTATCATATGAGTGGTGTCCAATGGAAGAAGAGGGTCTAAGCTTTACAAATATGTATTAGTTATTAATCTTAATTGTAATTAAGATATGAATACATATCGATACATCTCGGTTTCGTTTTTTACATATATATATATATATATGAAAGAAGTTAAAGGGAAGGCATAGATAGGCATTTACAAGAAAACCGTAGCAAAGAAAAAAAAAAGAAAAAAAAAAAAGGCCTAGAAATTTCCAGCAATTTTAAGTCGAGAAAGCGATGAATTCCACCCTTTGGAATATCTTATCTTAATTCAGCTAATTGGTAAACGTAATGTTTCGTTGTTGAACTTACACATTTCTCAATTAGACCTAATGGACGATGGAGATGAGTTCTTTAAATATTACGTAAGACTGTGTCACTTAAAAAGGAAGAAGGTGTGCGCTACGTTGGTCAAAGTTCTAATGCATATTTGATTAAAAATATAGTTGTGTTCTGAATGATTGCGTCATGACATTATGAAATAAACCGGAAGCATTTTTTTTGGTATAAACTGACAGGGAAAACAGAACGAGAAAGCTCCTTTTTAAAAAAGAAGAAAAAAAAAACAACTTTTGAAAAAAAAAGTAGCAATCTTTGCCTTAGAGACTAATAAGCAAATACTTAAGGGCTACTCTTGTGTTGAATTAATTAGACGACTAGTTAAATAATCGGGATAGGAGCGGGCGATAATTGTTAATGCGTCAGAATACTGAACATCATCCTTCTTGCATGTCTTGCGTAAGGACTCGTGGGGCATTCCTACTCAAATAAATTTGCTTTCATATTCCATTTGTCTGTTCACCAACAAATTAAGCAGCAGCTGATTTCGTCGAGTCAGAGAGTGACTGTATGTCCACGTTTGATAATTTTTGTTAAATGATGATTATTATTCAGTATTTGGCGTCACCTATGCCTGAGAGGGGAAAAGCGAACTGCATCACATTGACCCTAGGGTTTCTCCTCCCGATATGACTAGTTGGGATGTGCAGGTGCACCACTACGCACGGTTCCCGTTACTCTGCTTTGAACAGTGCATGGGGTTCTGAACGTGCCAAGGTGGTGACTCTTCTTTACACGAGGTCTCCGTTTAACGTTCCATCCGAGGGGCGTTTATGAAAAAAGGCTGCTTTTAAACCTGGCAGGAGCAGACCAAGACTGAAATTTTGTATGGGAATTTTGATGAACCACACCTACAACAAACGAGTCTCATCATATTGCCTGCTGCAGAAAGTTCCTCCAAGTCATCAGTCTGCTCTCGATACATTCATACCTGGTTTGGGATTCGTTTTAGTCGCGAATATCATACGCACCATGAATTCTACATCATCCCTGTGGGCTGTTCCCCCTGCTGCCGAGGAAATCGCTCATTCTCATTCCTCTCTGGGTTCAGGATTGGATTTGACTAATCGTATATTGAATGGAACCTGTGGAACCTTGATCTTTTGCACTCTGTTGTGTATTCTACTCCACAAGAACCTGAGGAAACCAACGAGCATTATTCCTTTTAATATAGTTCTCAGTGATTTCATCGTCATCCTTTTGCGGTCTCTTATTCCATATGTGAGTCAAAATGATTTAAAAATTCATTTTAATACTGTTCATCTTTGCACTTTTGATATTAAGTAACATTTAAGGATGGCATAAAGGACTCTATTGCATTCGATAAAAAGCACCTTTTTTTTTCCTCCTCTTATATCGAGTCAAATTCAAATAGAAAAATGATAAAGTAAAATGAAAGTTCTTGAATCATTTGAAATCGATGAAAGTGCATTTGGGGCCTTCTCAGAGCATTGAGCATAACATAGAAACTATGTTGTTGCTTGGACAGACAAAGCTTAACCAGTTATTGAAAGGACGGTTACCAAATTGACATAGAACTGCTCATATATAAAATCACCTGTCTGAGAGGCTGGTGTATATCTAGTTTTTGTTTGCATCAATAACTGTACGGTACAAGACCCAGTAATTATTCACCATCCTGTCGATTTCATGCCAGTCTGTGGAACCATTTCAACACGTTCTATAAATCGCTGGTCCGGATGTGGTCCGTCTAAGTCGTAAAATTTTTAATTACTGAACGGCGCGGGCTAAAATAATCCGGACTCTTTTAGTGCTGCTTTTATGAGCACCAGGAGCGGACCAGATGCGGACCAGGCGCGGACCAGATGCGGACCAGGCGCGGACCAGAGAATTACTGAAAGGAGCAGCACCAAAGTCCGCCGTAGAATTCCTTGCACGGTCAAAGGTTACTGGCCTACTGCCTTTTCAGCGCTCTGTAAATCTATTACCGCTTTCACACCAAGGTACGGTCGCTAGGTAAGGTAGCAGAGACGGTACCCAGCGACCGATCAAACCATGGTGTGAAAGTATTTCATCGTAATCAGCGACCGATCGTTTCGGACCAAAACGATCAGTCGCTGAGTCCGACCTACGAGCCACTTCAGCGACCGATCGCGACTGATGCAAACTTGATGTGAAAGCACATCGTGCTCTGCGACCGATCGAAATGCAATGACCCCCAATAAATGCCTATGGCCACGCGCTATCTCTACTTCCGCTTCCGGGTGGGTCAGCTATACTGCGACCGATAGCTCAGGGCCTGACCAAATTTGGGTACGGTCTCTGCGACCGTACCAAGCGACCGTACCTTGGTGTGAAAGCGGTATATGTGTTGTAATTAAGTATTATTGACACTCCAATTATCATGTAGCGCCTTGAGTGGTACTTTACCAGAATGTGCGCTTTATGAATATTTAATATGATTCTCATTATTATCATTATTAATTCTTCTTCTTCTTCTTCTTCTTCTTCTTCTTCTTCTTGTTATTATTATTATCATTATTATTATTATCATAATTATTGTCATTATTATTGCTTTTATTATCATTATTATCATTATAAAAGAGTAGGATATTGCCTCACTTTCATTGCCTTGTGGTACGACTTGTACTTGTATATACGCTGTTAATGTAAATATGAGCTAGAGAGCACTCTCGTTGATATAATGATTGTGAACAAGTTTGGGTTTACTGCAGACTTGAGGGTTCTGTACAGTTATATATTGTTCTTGCTGACATGATTATGTTAATATCATTATCATTATGACTATTTGAAAACAGATTATCTCAGTTAAGTTCTATAAATAAAATACAAAACATCGAATATATCGTGCGCAAAAAAGTGAGCACTTCCGCTCTAAAGATGAAACCATATTATGTTCAGTTACACAGCAGTTACTCCTTTTTCGATAGATTTAGGCCTACTGAAAGGGTGCTCGGAACAGAAGATCGGTCCGCTGTGAATTACTGAAACCAAATTTTACTGCCTGGTGCGGACCAAAAGTGGAAGAATTAGTGAAAGGGATATACCCTGACATTGAGTGTAACCAAAATGGCAGCTCCTACAAATGAATGGCTAGCAAGAAAAGTGCAACCTTTAGAGAGATCTTCTATTCTTACTAAGTAATCAAATAGGAGTAATTGATAGATAGTTTTGGCCGAGTTTCATTCTCCTTAATACTGTACTATATAAATGATGAAATGATCAGCATACAGTATATTACAATAAATACATATTATTAATCAATAACAAATTTCACTTCTTAATGCTGTAACTAATATCACTTCTCTTCTCATATTCTTCTACAGATTGGTGCTGAGGGTAAATTGTTCGCGACTTTATTCTCCTGCGATATGACCTCTTTTTTAAGCATCCTCTTAGCCGCCATACACCAATTCATTACCATCAGGGTGGACCCCTTTGGCGCCCGTCACATCATCACCACACCCCGCACCATCGCCGCTTGCATCATCAGCTGGCTACTCCCCATACCGGCAGTTATAGTTCTATTAACATTCTTCCAAGTAGTTGGCTACACCTTATTAGTCTGTACCGAAATAAGTCTTCTCCTCCTAACAGGTCTCTTCTACGTCTTCGTCTATAGAGCAATATCCACAAGTTCTAACGTTGTCAGCATCTCAAAACAGAGGAAACTGGAAAACAGAAAAGTATTCATCACGTTGGCTCTTGTTTACGTAACGACGTTGGTCTTCCGAACGGTATACAGGGTTCTAACTACACTAGCGATAACTGGGAACTACTACATGCTTTTTCTCACTGCGGATATTTTTTATTATATTAGCGCGATATCAAACTCGCTTGTATACTGGTGGCGGATGGAGGAATTTAGATCGATATTACCGAAGTGCAGAAGAGCAAGAATTGATGTGATCAGCTGAAGTCGTACTACATCCCTCGGGTTAAAACTGAAACAGAGAAAGTGTAGAACGCTTTCAATATCTGGGGGTTCACCAACTGACTTAAAATTCATTTTAGACAACATCGAGCTTGAAACCCTGAAAACGGAAGAGTTCAAATTCTTAGGCTCATTTGTAACATATGACAACTCATCAGATATACCAGCATGTAAAATCTATGATTGTTTGGTGTTGCAAATATTGACAAAGCTGTGGTGCGCAATGAATTCAAATTGAAAATATTTGCTGACTATTTTCTGCCGTCACTGAGATTCCACCTCACAGTTAATGAGCTCACTGATACCCATCTCAAACTACTGGATGCATTGCGCTACAGATACTTGAAAAAATGGTCTGGCCTCGCCAAACCGGCCACGTTCGCCTTCCTTCACATGCCTGAATGTCTTAACATACCCAATATTTATACTATGAAAGTCATACAATAAACTACACTAGAATACGAGCAACCGGTGATGCAGAGGTTAATCATTGCTTAGATATTGCCCTCCAAAGAGTATCTCAGTGGACAAGAAAAAAGTCAACAGTGGTAGTAATAATGTTTTCCAATCTCTTCAACATGCTGATGCCACTCTTCCAAGAATGAAGAAACAGATGAAAGACTTTTTAATGCAAGAAAGGTCACAAGATTGGCTTAATCATATCCAGTCACTTTCAGTCCAAGGAAAATTTTTTGAACTAGCAAAGCAAACCTTGAATCTAAAATCAGTGGACTGGAAAAGCGTGATATATAATCTACCTCATAAAGTTGCAAAATTCCTAATGAACTCACTCTCAGATACACTTAATACAAATGTCAACCTGTCACGTTGGGGGAAAAGGTCATCAGCAAATTGTAACACATGCCAAAACAGAGAAACAGTTCACCATGTACTAAATGCTTGCCCAGTGTCCCTTGATGAGGGACGTTACACCTGGCGTCATGACACCATACTTTTGTTCCTTGCTGAAATTATTCAAGAAGGCATTGCTTCTCTTAGCGACGTTATTTTGTACACAGACCTGAATGCAGAATGCAGACCGATGGACAAAAGAAGGCATCTCCACAATTCCTCTAGAGTGTACCCAAACCAACTTCATCCCAGATATTTGTGTCTTTTGGGAAAAGATGAAGAAAATTCTCATACTTGAACTGTCAGTTCCTTTTGAAACAAGTAAAAATACATGAATATATGTTGACCTCCTGAATGTTGGAGGGACTAATATTATTCGTAGCGAGCAAGTTAAATTCCTAGGTGTTATTTTGAATGATCATTTGACCTGGAAATCGCATATAGAAAATGTTTGCACCAAGGTTTCTCGACGTATAGGTGTTATATGTAGATTACGTTATATTTTACCTGAAATGGTCTTAATTACTTTGTATAATAGCACTGTGATCCCGTATTTGACTTATTGTAATGTATGGGGTAATACTTTCAGAACATATACTGATAAATTAGAAATTCTGCAAAAGAGAGTGATAAGGCTTGTAACGAAATCAAACTACAGGTATCCAAGCAAACCTTTATTCCTTAGACTGAAGTTGTTGCCATTTGATGAACTCATATCATATAGTTTGATTTTTATGTTTAAACTTCAGTTTTGTCCCCAAATCTGTTTATTGAAAGATTTGTTTGCCTTCAATGCACAGATGCATAATTATAATACTCGTCAAAGAAATCCCATGCACCACCCTCTTGTTAGAACACATGTCTCTTTAAACTCCTTTCGGATTTTTTGTATTAAGGAATGGAATAAGCTAACACTTGATATTAAAGACAGTACAACACCCTCAAGGTTTAAAATCCGTTGTAAAGCAATGTTATTTCAAAGATTAATGTCAAAGTGAAGCTATTTTCATTTGACTCTAGACAACCTGTGTGTGCCTGTTGTGTGTTGCTTGTGTATGCGTGTGTGGGGGTGTATGTGTATGTATGTGTCAGACTTTGTAAATACGTTCTTTATCATTTCTGTATTATGTATTCTTGTACATTATAACGATCTACCTTATGTGTTCTTTGAATGGGGCTCCTCTCACAAGCCTAGCTTCTCTAGGGGTCCTAAAACCATTCATGTTGTTATTTAAAACTCCTGTAAATGTATTTTAACAGTGATCTGTGTATATGATATTATATGTTTGGTTTCAAATTCATTCATTCATTCTTTCAAATACGCCCCTTAGTTAGCGACATACAGGCCAATGGATACTCGGTGGTTTTTCTTCCTTTGGAAATCGGTTCTAGAGGTCATATTTCGCCCAATAATGTAACAAGGCCAAAAAAGCTGCTAAATGAAATTGGAAAACCTCTCAATCTAAAACAACTAAGACAACATTTGTGTAAACTGTCTATTGTATCATCGTTTGTTATCTACTACTCAAAGAATGCTAATAAATGGAAACTAAAATCCCCCTTAGTGTCTCCAGCACGTAAGGGTTTCCCAAACCAGCTCTGTAACTAGTTAAAGATTTTATTTTATTTCATTGCTAGACCTTTTAGAGATAAGATTAGAAAAGGCAAACAAAACCAATTAACTTGTTAATAAGTTGAATGTTTGTTTCATCAATTTAAAGAATCTCATGTATCCAACTTTACCACTTTGGTAGTAATCATTACGTAATATAGTGTTATCTCTGCTCCATTTACACTATGTTATATAATTACATTTATAAACATAATTTTCAATTGTTAATTTTGTTGTTATCTTCTCCTTTGTTGTGCAAGTTTTGACTCAATAAAGTGATGTTTAAACAAATGTGTCTTATCTAAGCCCTAAGGAATTTCTACCCTCTGGCGCTGGCGAGACATGGCCTTTCTGGTCTGGCTGCAACCGACTGTCGGCCGCTGCAGAACCAACCTAGCAAAGTGGGGTACAGTGAAAATAACGACACCACCTGCCTGTGTGGAGAGGAGCCGACTATGCAACATCTCCTTGTCTGCCTCCTTCTACCAGCGCCTTGCACCCAAGAAGATCTGGCAGCTCTGACCCCCTGTGCAAAGCAATGCATCCACCACTGGATTGGGACAATCTAAGCCTACATGTACCATGTTGAGGTGTAGTGATCCGATAAGAAGAAGTTTTATAACCATCACTATATATGAATTCCACCATCGTCATCTGTTCTCACTCAATCACAGAGATTCATCATTGTGATTGTACTCGAGTCAGCTAATAGGTATCCATCACTGTTCTGTTTGGGTTAACCCCAAAACAGATACAGGTACACAAAGTTTCACTTCTACATTTTAGACAAATAATGACGCCCCGTTACGTCTTTAGATCAACAGCAAATGGACGAGTGTTTTTCAGTTTTCCATGGTTACATAGGCCCAGCTTAGACGAGGCGTCACCTCCATTGTGTCAATACCAGCCTTAATCGAAGCTGTTAAGCCAAGTAACATAAACGTCAGTTATTACAAGTGCGGTTTGCAATGTTCATTTTGAAATCCTTTATTTTTGTAAAATTTACATCAGTTTTCATGATTTCATGATGCACAAAAGATGGTAACCTTCACCGACGCAGTCCTGAATTCGGCCACGGTGAGCGGGGCTTTACAAACTCTCCGCAGCTTCTCCAAAGTGAGCCTCTTCGAAAGCCTTCCTTAGAGTCGATCTTTGCTCCTGCTTCGGCGTATCCTTCTTGCAGTCAAAGAGCATGACCCTCGTTCCATCAAACCATAAAGCGAGAATTTATAGTGGTACCGAGGCTGAAAGTTTTAGGAAAGTATGTAGTTGCAAACCTCAGACCTCTTTCCCCACCCTCTTCTTTCTTCTCCCTCCTCTCTTTTCTTCTTTTCTACTTTTTGTTTCTTTTAAAAAATCACTTGAAAAATCAAAAGCGGCGATTTGGGGGGGGGGGGGTGGCATGTCTTCCCTCGATTATTTCTAGGGGCACGATCCCCCCCCCCCAAAAAAAAAAACAAGGCTTCTTTCATTATTTTTGCGGTTATCTTTAGCTCGCTCGCATGATAACGATGATAACGATGTATACTCCTCATCCCCCCTTGCTATCTACGCCCCTGTAAATAACTATATAAATCAGAATAATCATCAATATAGTTATGATAGTAATCATCATTTCAGTCACAACGATGATGTTGATGATAACTCTTATTATCATAAGCATAACAATAATAATACATTACTAATTACTATTATTTTCATTATTATTATAATAATATTATTTTCATTATTATTATAATATTATTTTCATTATTATTATAATCATTATTAAAACTATTATTATTACTATTAGTATTATCATTATTGTTGTTGTTTTTGTTATTGTTATAATGATGATAATTATTATTATTATTATTATTATTATTATCATCACTATTGCTGTTCCTATCATTTCTAAACATGTTAATTCAGTTTAATTGTAAGCAAACATCCTTCCCTAAAACCCGGGGGGATGATTGTACATGTCATCCCCAAGCTTGTGAGGTTGGGGGGGGGGGGGGGGGAATGCATACCCCTCATCTCCCCGCTGTCTACGCCCCTGATTGTTATGTTTGTGTTGTTGCATTCCATTGTGCGATTTGGTTTGTTGACGCGTCTCATCTACCGCTGAGAAATCCCCACTCTTGGGGAATCCCCACTACTGGAGAAGCAAGCTTGTCCTGCTTTCAGGCCTATATACACGCTTGTTCCCACCCCCCCCCCCCCAAAAAAAAAAAAAAAAAATAAAGAAAGGTTAAAAAAAAATATAACACATTCAAAAGAAATCATAAGAGCTATCTGTCTTCTTCGTGATTGGTTTTGAATAATTTACAGCTTTACAAAACATACTTACATCAGTATGCGCTTCGAGAGCAAAATCATTATTAATATCGAAATAATATATAAGTGAAGAAAATATATCGAAATAATACGATATTCGATATATTTTCTTCACTTATATATTATTTCGATATTAATTGTTCAGTTATGTATCATTATTCCTAAAGTTGATTATGTATCATTTCCGTATTATTTCGGTATATTATTTTGATGTTTAATTGCTCAGTTATGTATCATTATTCCAATTTTGTATTATTTCGACATTATTTTGATATCATTTCTGTGTGTATATTATTTTGCCTGTTCGTTTCTTATCTGTTCAGACCTGATGAAGTCCATGTTGGCCGAAAGCTTGCCAGTACAATAAAAGGACATGATCGAGAGCTACGTCAGCTTCATTCCATTTATATTCTTTCACTGTGTACTAAAATGAAGCACTGCACACATTTTGCGAGGGGACATCTTCCTTTATTTATATATATATATATATATATATATATATATATATATATATATATATACATTTATATATATATATATATATAAACTAGTGGAATCGTTAATGTATTTGTCATTTTGTAAATAAGGCATGCCCAAACTCAAGCTCTTTGCTTTTCATTTTTCGGTTATCCATTCAACAAGAGGTTTCTTTGAAATGATTTTACATCGAACCAACATTTATTTCATTCTGGTTTGATACAAACATGCCCTGAATGGATAACCGCTCTTATTACACGACAGCTAATTAAGGAGGTACTTTTAACAAAGTGGACTTTTAATATTCTGAATCAACATGCATGTGGTCTATTGATGACATGATCGAGAGCTACGTCAGCTTCATTCCATTTATAATTATTCTTTCACTATATATATATATATATATATATATAAATATATATATGATAGAAGTTAAAGGGAAGGGATAGATTGGCATTCACAAGAAAAGTGTAGCAAATACACACACAAAAAGGCCTATAAATACCCAGCAATTTTAAGAAGAGAAAGCGATGAATTCCACCGTTGGAATATCTTATCTTAATTCAGCTAATTGGTAAATGTAATTTTTCGTTGTTTAACTTACACATTTCTCAATTAGACCTAATGGATGATGGAGAAGAGTTGTTTAAATATTACGAAAGACTAAGACCTACATTAGTCGTCCCGTCAATACCGACCATGAGTAGGTCGCATTGATAAGAGCCACGTAAAAAGGAAGGAGGTGTGCGCTACGTTGTTCAAAGAGCTCATGCATAATTTGATTGAATATATAGTTGTGTTCTGAATGATTACGTCATGACATTATGAAATAAACCGGAAGCAAGTTTTTCCTTCTTTTTCTTCCGAACTAATTGGGAAAACAGAACGAGAAAGCTCCTTTTAAAAAAAAAGAAGAAAAAAAAAAAACCACAATTTTTTTAAAAGTAACAATCTTTACCTTAGAGACTAATAAGCAAATACTACTCTTCTGTTGAGTCTATTAGTCTATTAGTTAAACAACAGGGATAGATGCGGGCGATAGTTGTTAATTGTGTCAGAATACTAAACATCATTCTTCTTGCGTAAGTACTTATGGTGTAATATCATTCCTATTCAAATAAGTTTGCCTTCATTTTTCATTTGTCTGTTCACCAACAAATAAAGCAAGCAGCTGATTTCGTTGAGTCAGAGAGTGACTGTATCTTCACGTTTGTTAATACTGTTATTGCAATTTTGATGATTATTATTATTCAGTATTTGGCGTCACCTATGCCTGAGAGGGGAAAAGGGGAAAAGCGAACTACATCGCATTGACCCTAAGGTCTCTCCTCCCGATATAACTAGTTGGGATGTGCAAGTGTACCACTACACACGGGTTCCCGTTACTCTGCTTCGAATAGTGCAGTGGGTTCTGAACGTGCTAAGGTGGTGACTCTTCTTTACACGAGGTCTCCGTTTAACGTCCTATCCGAGGGACGTTTATGAACGAAAGGCTGCTTTTAAACCTGCCAGGAGTAGACCAAGACTGAAATTTTTATGGGAATTTTAACGCCACCTAGCAGCCACGCCTACAACAAACGAGTCTCATCAGAATACGAATCGACCAGCCAACAACTGCCAAGCTAGAGAGGGTTTCTTGCCTGCTGCGAAAAGTTCCACCAAGTCATCAGTTTGCTCTCGATACATTCATACCTGGCTTGGGATTCGAGTCGCCGATATCATACACACCATGAATTCTACATCACCCCTAACAAGTCTCTGGACTGTTCCCACTGCTGTCGAGGAAATCGCTGACTATCATGCCTATCTGGGTTCAGGATTGGGTTTGACTAATCGTATATTGAATGGAACCTGTGGAACCTTGATCTTATGCACTCTGTTGTGTATTCTACTCCACAAGAACCTGAGGAAACCAACGAGTATTATTCCTTTTAATATAGTTCTCAGTGATTTCATCGTCATTCTTTTACGGTCTCTTATTCCATATGTGAGTCAAAATAATTGAGAGATTGATATAATACTGATCATATTGAGAGTGGGATATTAAAGGCCGCTGTTGCATTTGAAATTACCAACCGCGTCATTATTAAATATCCATATTTGTCAATATTGAGTCAAAATGTCAAATTAATATGAAAAAAAAATGATACAGTAGAATGAAAATCCTTGAATAACTTGAAATAACAGAAACAGCATTTGAGGCCTTCTTGGAAACCCTGCATGAGAATATAATGAATAAACATCAGTGAATAACACCAGGTTTTTTTATCATTTCGATTCGGATAAAAGTGTCATGGATTCATTATCTTTCAGCATATTACAGCAATGGCGGATTTGGGGTAGGGCACTGTTGGTCGCACCTGTTTTAAAGCACAGTGAACATTGTTTCCCACCCGCTCCCCCACATTTGCCTTTTTTCCCACTCTCTCTTTTGCGTAGATTCTTTTTCTTCCTTCCTTGCTTGCTTGTCATAGAATTTGAAAGGACAAAAAAGATACATGTATGCAAAATGTGAGATGACTCCCCCCCCCCAAAAAAAAAAAAAAAAAATCTTAATTTTTCAAAATTATACAGACTGCAATCGCGAACGATATAGCCACTATTAGCATTCACAGCTGGCCACACCAGCAGTCTCTGTATTGGTGAATCCATATGCTAGGCCACTCAAAGTGGTTCGCTGAGCTTATCTATTTCGAAACAAATACAAAACTCTATTTCCAACTTATAAAACAGAATCTTCATTGCAGAACACACGACATATCAGAATTAGGGTTCAAATGATAAAGTTATCTATTTAGACTGCATGATACATAGGTCACTCTGAAACTTTTCAATTACAGAAATTGGTAGAAAAGCAATTGCAAATAAACCAACAGATAAAGCCGAATACTACATGAATGACGAAATAATCAGTATACTCGATATACTGATTTTACTTTGTTCATATTATTTTGTAATAATTATCATGCCTACATATTGCATAACAAAACACCCATGTACCATGTGAATGACGTTTTCAAATGAAATAAAATATCTTACATTAAAGACATATTGTTCATCAATTACAATTATCACTTTTTCAATATTTATCCCTCCACAGGGATTTCATTGATTCTCATTCGCAACAAATCAACATCTTCGAGGGACATTCTTATTATTTATGCAATAATTATCTTCTCCTATCCTTCCTTCTACAGATTGGTGTTGAGCTTGAATTGTTCGCGACTTTGTTCCTCTGTGACATGACCTCTCTTCTAAGCATCCTCTTAGCCGCCATACACCAATTCATTACCATCAGGGTGGACCCCTTTGGCGCCCGTCACATCATCACCACACCCCGCACCATCGCCGCTTGCGTCATCAGCTGGCTACTTCCCATACCGACAGTTATAGTTCTCTTACTATTCTTCCAAGCAGTAGCCTACACTTTAGCCTGCACCGAAATCGTCCTTCTCCTCCTAACGGGCCTCTTCTACGTCTTCGTCTATAGAGCAATATCCACAAACTCTAATGTTGTCAGAACCTCGAAAAAGAGAAAACTGGAAAACAGAAAAGTATTCATCACGTTGGCTCTTGTTTACGTAACGACGTTGGTCTTCCGAACAGTATACAGGGTAATAGGTACATTGGCGACGGCTAACGAGTCCTATATGCTACTTTTCACTGCGGATATTTTTTATTACATTAGCGCGGTATCAAACTCGCTTGTATACTGGTGGCGGATGGAAGAATTTAGATCGATATTACCGAAGTGCAGAAGAGCAAGAATTGGCGTGCTTGGTTGAAAGGTGACCAGATATTATATGCTCCGGTATCAATTGCTCCAGGCTTTTGTACGGCAGGGTTACAATTATGGTTTTATGTTAGGGTCAGGGCTTGGCATAGTGTTTAGGTCTAGATAAAAGTTCAGTATTTGTACAGTGTACAAACTTGACGCGGAGCATTATTGTCGCGGCAGAATATGTCGTATCAGGGAAGTCCTTGGTCGAGTTGAACTTCGTGTCGTTGCGGCATAATAATTGCGTCATTCTTAAAACACCTTGAGCGAAAGACGCTATTCCCTCTTACACGTCTTCGAGGAGGCGAAACCACAATAACTCATCTCAAGGTCGATGTATAGACCAATTTCATAACGCAAGAGGGCAGCAGACTGTTCGACACAGTTCGACATACTGCGGTGGGCGCTCCAAATTTTATAGTACACAAGTCAATAGCGCGTTATGTACATTCGTTCGATTTTTTTGTCTATTTTGACCAGTATATGCAGATTTATTTTAATATTTGCAATGAGAAGTTATCAGGGAAGTTCAGGTCGCAGCTGTGCGGTGCTCAAATGCCACAAGGATTAGAGAAAGTTTAAAAGTTTAAATTGGAAGCTAACTGAGTGTGAAATTCACTCGCTTTTGACTCATGAAGCCTGTTTGTGTGAGAAGCCGTACTCCCTACACAGGTTTCCGTAAGCAATGTGAAGGAATTCGTCGCCAGTGGGTAAAAACATCAACAGAAAGGACTTTTAAGTCAAGAAACATTATCATTATGTACTTTGGCGTAAAATTTAATGAGTGAAAACTTGACTTTGTAAACAGGGTAAGATTTAGGGCTCCCGTTTAATACGGCTTCTATGCTGCAATCGAACTTTTACTGACAAAACTAAGTTGAAAAACCATCGAAATTACAAAAATACATCATGCCTTCATCTATCAGATATGGCCATTATCTTAACTCATCTACCCATGTATCCATGCTTTATTTTATTGATCTAGAATAAAGTAAATGGAACAATATCGGGGCATATCCCATATCTTACATTCATTTTGTACACAGAGCCAATCGCGGTCAGCGCGCTTGTCCACAGCAGCAATGGCGTCGCCGATAGAGGGCCAAATACATAAACCGGCCGTGAAATTGGTCTATTTGCTAGGCAGTCGTTATTTCATAATTCCCGAAAAGATTTTCCAAAGAAAATATGGATAGGAAAAAAGATAGAAAAATCAAAGAATATAGACGGGTAAAAACAAGGAATAATATAGGAAAAATCAAACAAAGAATAACATAAGGAAAAAATAGAAAAAAGATAGAAAGATAAAAAACAACAAGATAATTATGAAAGAGGATAGGAGAAAACAAGGGAAAGATAGAAAAGAAGAAGGGATAAAACAAAGAATAACATAGAAAGAGACTGAAAGATAAGAAGATTGAAGGAATAACAAAGAATAACATGAGAAAAGATTGAAAGATAAGAAGATAGAAGGAATAACAGAATAACACAAGGAAAGATGGAAAGGATGATAGGAGAAAGGATAAGGAAAGGTAAAAAAAGAAAGGAGAAAACATAGAATAACATTAGAAAAGATTGAAAACAAGGAATAACATAAGGAAAGATTGAATGATAAGAAAGAAGGAATAGCAATGATAAACATAATGAAAGATAGGAAAGAAGAAAGGAGAAAACAAAGAATAACATAAGAAAAGAATGAAAGGCAAGAATATAGAAAGAATAACAAAGAATAACTTAAGAAATGACGGGAAAAGAAGAATATAGAAGAAAAGGATTAGATAAGGAAAGATAGAAAAGAAGATAGAAAACAAGGACTAACAAAGGGAAAGATAGAAAGAAGATGAGAGAAACAAAAAATAACACAAGAATAGACTGACAGATGAAAAGATGAAGGAATAACAAAGAATGACACACGGAAAGATAGAAAAAAAAACACAACAGGGGAGAACAAAGAATAACATAAGAAAAAAATCAAAAGATAAGAAGATAGGAGGAATAACAAAGAATGAAATAAATGAAGAAAGACGGAAAGACGATAGGAGAAAACAAAGAATAACATAAGAAAAGACAGAATGATAAGATACAGAAAGAATAACAAAGAATAACATAAGAAATGTCGGAAAGAGAAGATGACAGAAGATAAAACAAAGAATGACATAAGGAAAGGTAGAAAAGAAGATAGGAGAAAACAAGGAATAACATAAGGATTCCTAGAAAAGAAACGAGAAAATAAAGAATAACATAAGAGACTGAATATAAGAAAATTGAAGGAAAAACAAGGAATAACATAAGAAAAGATGGAAGAGGAAAACAAAGAAAAACACTACTCAAAAGACATTTATATACACAGGACCACATTTGAATGATACCGCTAAAGCAGCCCCCACTATTTTTTCATTTAAACGTAAACTTAAAAAGTTCTTTTAGATAGATATAACTGTTAATTGTGAGCACGAATAGGGAATGCATATATTCAACATAAACTTGTTAATGAAAATAACACTATAATATGATCAAAAGCTTTGCAAAAGTAATAGTAATGTAAAATTCTCCGTCCTCCATCCCTTATCTTCACCATTCTCATCCTTCATCTACATCCCTCCATTCCTCTCTCTCTTTCTCTCTCTCTGAATTCATTCATTTTTTTTTCATTCTTTAGTTTTTGTATTTTATATGTACCATCTAATCATAGTCATATCACTCCTTCTTTTCTATGGTCGGGGCCGCGGGGGGGGGGGGGGGGGTGGAATAACATAAAAGCACATACATTCGTATTTCATTATTATTGTATCATTATTTTCGTAAGCCAGATAGGGGTCTATACAATACAAGCTTTGCTTCTTTAAATAGACTCCTCCGCTGATTTATTCTTCTTAATTTAACTTAAATTAATACTTACAACAGTAAAATGTATTATTTTTCATATGCAAATTTATTTTAAATATTGTTATTCCAAGAATAAGTATATGCATGTTTATTTAATTGTGTTACTTGCATTATATGGAAAATAAAGAAACTTCATACTTCAAAGAATAACATAAGGCAAGATAGAAAAGAAGAAATGATAATCAAAGAATAACATACGAAAAGTGAAGAAGATAGGAGGAAAAACAATGAGTAGCATAAAAAACTTAGATACGAAATGATGTTGCTAAAAACAAACAATAACATAATGAAAGATTTATAAGACAAGTAATAACATAATGAAAGATTTATAAGACAAGTAATAACATAATGAATGACCGAAAGAGAAAAAAGATTGAATAAAAAACAAAGAATAACATTAGCAAAGACAGAAAAGGAGATGCAAAGATAGAAAACAAAGAGTAGCACAGGGAAAATTTGTAAATGGAAAGCTAGACCGCCCCTCAAGCACATGTTGCCAGATGGACCACACACAGCGAAATCGACTCTTTGCAAATTTGCTAATTCAGCCTGTTGTCAACATCTACAGGCTGTATTTAGCACTCTGAAACGAGCATAGCATATCGAATATTTTCATTTTTTTCAAAAATGACATGGTAAATTTCAAAAAGCTGTGGTGAATCCATCGGAAATATACTATTCTCCTAAAAAATCGCGTTAACTCACTGCACGACTAAAATACAAACTGCACCGACGGTGTTGAATGTGAAGGTGCAAGGACAAGTTTTGGAGAGAGTCGGGATTTCTTCATAGGATTGTGCATCATGTGCGACACTCCTTGAGGTCGCCGGACGTATTATTACGTCATAGGGGCGTCATAGAAAGTCGGTCTAGCGTCTTTCGCTCAAGCTGTAAAAGGGAGGAATACTGACGGTTTTTTAAAGGAAACGCAGCACGCGTCCTTTAAAGCAAGAAAAAATATGGTTTACAACTTTCTCTGTCATTGAGCAGCGAAAGATAAGGTGATCTGCCACCACCAAGGGATGGATACGCCACTGTCATGACTGTTTGGTGTGATGGGTCTGGCACTTAAGGCACTGAAGAAGTTTTTTGTTTGTTCTTTAATTGAAGTTTTGACCAGGTTGGTATAAGGAATGATAAATCCGATCAGATTCATGTCGAGTTCTTCAATCTTGTCAATGGTTTGTTTCAAATGGATCATCTTTAGAAAGTAAATTCTTGATGTGCATGCAATAGTCAATTTACACATCATATTAATGGAATCTTGAGATAATACATTTTAGAGGATTTGACTAAGTTCGTATTGAGTGGGAGTGAAAATGTAAGTTTTTAACCGGTTGAATATTGGATTTTGTCATTCTCATATGATCAACCCTGTGGCCAATCGATTCCAGGCTTTTAGATCATTTCTTTGTAATCATCAGAAGACTAAACTAAACATTAATGTTTTATGTACATGCAAAGGTCAGCCCCACATCCTTCAAATTTACACGTTTGAGTAACGATAAAACGCGTCAATTTCATACACCTACATGTATTACAACTTGGCTTAATCTTAAGCACTGGGTGATAACGTTCATGTCATGTCGTCGAGTTACATGACTTTTTTGTGGATGGGGGGGGGGGGGGGGACCTAAATTCCCCAAAGGTATAGTGTAATATTTTCAGTGAAAGAAACGCAGAAAGGACCAGTTACATTAATTACATTGTTAGTCAACTGAAGTGATTTACAAGTCTATATATCATATATATATAATGTTTTGTTCTACTTTGATTTTACTGGTACCATTGTACGTAATTATGTCAGTTTATGATTGTAATTTGTTTGCTATGTGTGTACATATTGATGTCACTGAAAGAAAAGAATAAAAGAATATTTTAAAACAAAAAAAAAATGCGAAATACACCCTCTCTCTTTTACAAAGTGTTGTGTTCGGGACGTTCATTTCATGTCGTCGCGTTACGTGACTTTTTGTGAATGGGGGGGGGGGGGGGGGCTCTAAATTTTTCCAAAGGTATAGTGTAACTTATGCGATATACACCCCTCTTTTCAACAAAGTGTTGTATTCGGGAGGTAGGTATTCATATATTTGCTGTACTTATTCATATAATGTCGGATAAATTGGACAAGGCACTTTATAGACATGATAGATAGGATGGGTTGTATTTTACAAATGTTTAATAGGGCATATTATTCGCGAAAGATAGCTAAACGCGACGACTTGACGTGGAAGTCATCACCCTATTCATAGGCGAATGTTTAGAGAAGAGTGTGTAATGTCTCCTGATTAAACAGTCCACAAATTATGTATGTTCTTTTATTTCCTTATAATTCGCCTTGCCAACTGAAGGGTGTAATGTGTAAAGGGTTTCAAATTTGATTTGTATACATACATTTCTTACTGTTGATAGATTAATATCTCGAAGACTGGTCCAATCGAATATATTAGCTTAACCGGATATTAAATGCAGTAAAGAATTACAATAAACGAGTTATAGTGTTATGTTTTCCTTTGATTTTCTAAAACCATCCCTATAGATGAATTCTACTATCGTCATCTGTTCTCAATTACCAGATTTCAAAGACTCATTGCCTTCAAGTCAACTGGCAGATAGGCTTTCCGTTATTGTTACGTTTGGGTCAACACTAAGACAGAAAATGGTACACAAAAATGTTCTTACACACAAATATGTTGCAGCCATTTAAATTTTCTTAAGTTTTCATCGTAGAGTTTTACTGCTACATTTAATACAAATAATGACGACCCGTATTTAGATCAAAAGCATATGGACGGATGGTTTTCAGTTTTTTCATGGTTGGGCCAACCTTACATGAGGCGTCGTTTCCATTGGTCAATACTATACTTAATCGGAGATGTAAAGCCAAGTAACCAATAAGACAGTTAAAGTATTGTTTGCAATGTTCATTTCAAAATCCTTTCTTTTTGTTAAATTGACATCAGTTTTCATGATTTGATGACGCGCAAAAGATTACCATTAACAATGATAACAATAATTTACAATATTTACAGAGCGCTTATCACAAAAGAAAAGTATCTCTAAGCGTTTTAAAAGAAAAGGAAAGAGGAGAATGAAAGGAACAGTTTCAGACCTACAAAAATATACCATTCACTGATGCAGTCCTAAATTCGGCCTCGGTGGGGGGGGGGGGGGGCTTTAAAAACTCTCCGCAGCTTCTTCAAAGCGAGCCTCTTCCAGAGCCTTCCTTAAAATCGATCTTTGTTCGTGCTTCGGAGTCTTCTTCTTCCAGTCAAAGAGCATGATCCTCGTTCCGTCGAAATGCCCATCTTTGTTCATTTTCCTGTACGCCTGCCATTTGTTATACTTGAATCCAAGGTTCTGGGCAAGTTTGCCCACGTCTTCATGATCCCCCAGTTCATCTACAAGCATCTCGAGATCACTTTCTGACACTTCGTTGTCACTTGCGCTCCCACTTTAAATTTGGAGAAAAAATTCATTTTTATAATAAACAATCTTTGTTATCATTATTTCATGGTGTAATGAAAACAAAACAAAACTGACAACTAACAATGAATACACTTTCAAAGCTCTCACTCTGTCTCTCCAGGGGCGGCCCTACAGGGGGCGGTGGCCCCCTATGATTTTTAAAGTGATAAAAAAAAGTGAGAAAAGGAAGAAAACAGTAGAAAAAGAAGCAGAAGAGTACGGGGAAAGAAAGGGCTGCGTCATGCAACTACATAATACCCCTATTTGGCATTAAAAATAAACTAACCTGTCATCCTTCTCACTATCAAATACCCTGGTGTCACTCCTGTGTGTGTGCGTATGTGTGTGTGTCTCTCTCTTTCTCTCTTTCTATCTCTCTCTCTCTCTCTCTTTCTCTCTTCAACCACCAATTTTCTATGGAGGGCAATTCTTTTCGTGTGAAAAAAAAATCGATAAAAATGGAAACAAAAAATGAAATGAAAACAGTGAATTGTGAATGAACAGAGTGCAAAATGCAAGAACACTGATTTGGTTTTGCTTTTTTTTTCCTTTAGAGCAATAAGAATCAATGAGTATAAACCTAAATTTTTTCATTACACAATTGTGACATTGTATGAGGTGACAAAATAAATAAGAAAAAAGGAAAATATACCTAGGTCGCCTAACATATTTTCCTTCACGTTCATCATCTTCTTCTTCCGACGACAACGAATTCTCGGATTCTACAGGACCAAACGAAATACCCAATAGGAGTTAGACCCTTTAAATATTTTTTTTTTAAACAGCAACGATGGCATTTTTATTCCAGGGCCTGAAATAAGAACTATAATATTTATCATTTTGAGAACAACAGAAAGATCAGAAATCTAAAATTCCAATGGGTTACTGATTTTAATGCGGGTTTATTAGTACGACTGATTGGGTGCACATCAGAATCAAGCGGCAAATTGAATGTTAAGGAATATTCATCAGCTCTGTAAAGTATTTCTGTTAATCAGAACGTAAAGGAATAATTTGTATACGTATATGCTGTACAGGAATTGAATCATGACACTAACCTGCATCATCGAAGAAATTTGTCCTGAATTTAATCATCTTTTCAGTTTCATCCTGCTTCAACTTGAGTGTCACCAATGAGTCGTCGGATTCATCCTTGAGGTTCAAGTCAAAGTAGACAGTGTGCTACGTTGTCGTGCTAAGTAAGTTTGATTGGACATCCTGTGATTACCCAGGATAACACAAAGTAAACTTTTATGAACAGCAGTGTACAGCACAGAATTTATCATTTAATTTCTTTACTTAAGTGAATGAATCTAAACTACGTAGTATTTCGATGCTAGTAAAATAATGTTGGAGTACAAAAATTTGGGTAGTAATTTAATTGCAAAGAACTGTCTATATGCTATGCCAAATGGCATACTAATCTTTGATATGAGGAATCATATTTCGCAGTCAGAAATAATATAAATACCCATCATGCCCATGATACTGGATCTCGAGCATCAGTAGATTTACACAGGATAGATTCATAACCATTATTACGAAATAATATAGCTTACAAAACCCACTTAAAACTCTTAAAACACCAGTAATGATGGTCTTGTTATTTCTATGTCTATCATGACTTTCCATACGTCATTGAAAACGGTTTCGTAACTTCAAAATTTCATAACCTTACTGTGTATACTTGAATGTAATCGACATGAACTCTAATCACATTGATATTCTAAATGTTTACCCCAACTAAAATGCACTGAAGATAATAATACAAAATAATGACAATGATGATGATGGTGATGATGAAAGTAAACAAAAAATAAAGAACAAGGATAAAATCATAATGATAATTTAGTAATGACAATAATACGAAGATAATATGAACAATACAGTGATTATAACAAAAATAGTAATAACAATCATATAGTATTAAATGAATTGTTTTGATATAGCGCTCGATAAACGCCGTTTCTATCAACACTTGACTAGAAATAAAGAACATGGAAGATAGCAGACTGCCTGACAGAGATGAGTATTAAAGATTGTCTTAGAAATTCCAACGGTAAAGTCCGTTATATAACATGGGATATTACCATTGTCACTATATAACTATGTTTAAGTAAAAAATAAGTAAAACTCTAAAATAAGTAAAACTGTAAAACTATGAAAGTGTAATGTAATAAGTAAAACTGTATTGAGTTAAAAAAAAACACCTGTAAAATAAGTAAAACTGTAATACATCGGTACGTTAAAACAATAATCAGTCTGGAATATCTTGCCTCGATAAGTGGAGCGTTGGCTTCAATTTGACAACTTAGGCTAAGGTCCTTTTCTTTGACAAGCATCTCATCATCATCGTCTTTAGCAGGTTGGTATCTGGCATTCTTATCAAGCACATGCAAATCTTTCTGTAAGTGAATATCATGGTTTTACCACTGTGATGTATTTCAAATCTTATCTTATTACCAATATCAATAATATTCTGGATTTTTTATCGTGCCTAATCTTCAATGTCGCTAAGCGCTTTACAGAAATATCATAAACCAGTCATTGGATTCAGACTTGCCGCACGCAATGTATGCACCTTCTCCCCTCCCTGGGAGAATTCCAGTCAGGCGCCATTTGCGGGCGCTCACAATGACTTTGACATCCTACCAGGTACCCGACTAAAACCTGGATGGAGAATGGCAAATGCAGATTCATATTAGACCACGACTCCTCCACTCTAGACTCCGATATCTCTTTCCAGGGTTGGCAATTTCCGGGGAAATACCTATTTCCCGCTTTGATGTTTAGTTACGATTTTGATATGAAATACAAGACAATACACCAGTTTCTTCTATCTATGTTTTGATCAACAACACTAGGTGGTTAATGTTGCTCTTTTCTCAATATTATATACCTTTTGTTGTAATTTATTGATGAAAAATATTTCCTTACGGGTATCTCCCAGCTATCCTAAAATCCTATGAATTGTAAAAACTTAATATTCAAATTGTAAATTGCTCATTTCATAGACTTGCAAAACCATGTAAAAAGCGAGGGCTTCAGGGAGCTATTCTCCCTGGGCGGAGCCCAGGGGTGTCACCCCCCCCCCCTCCTTAACACGTTCCACGGCCCCTGATGAGGTATTTACCAGTATTTACCAGTCATTGTAACACAGCATGAAAACCACAGTATATAGTGTATCCATAAACAACAGAAGATGTCAAGGCTCTAAGATAAGAAAAATGACTAAAAATGAATAATGCTTTCGTTCTTTTACAACTAAAAAAAAAAGGAAAAGAAATCATTTGGAAGTTAAGTACATGTATTTACCCAAGCAATGTTATGTGGTTTGTTCACCATCCGAAGTTCCATTACCACTTTTCGAGATGTTGGCAACGTTCTTGGAAGGAAGGGCATGAAGGACATACGTTTTCCATTCGTGTACCACCAACTCTTTAGGAGAGCAATGAATCCTAAAGAAAAGTGCTCTAGGGAGATCTCAATGTTATGAGGGTTGACCCGACAAGTTCTTGTTGTTTGAACAATACGCTCAGGTTTGAATGTGGTATTTCCTTCTGTTAAGTAAACATGATGCAGAAGAAATAATATTTCTCTTGTAACTCCTGCAGATTAATGTACCACTATCTATAAACTTGAGAGCAAATAAACATGACAGGTTTCATACAGTCAGCAAAGTTTCGACGAATTTAGAAGAACAGTCTTGAAGGTTATTACTAAAAACAACAAGACTAAACCGAGAGCCTTTCATTCATTACAATGCTTGGCTCAAACATGTCAAAAGTATGTTTTCATTGCAGTAGTCCATTCGTCGATGCATACAATTACAATATTCCATGCCAGTTTAAAACGGTTTGTTTTGTACTTTTTTGTTACCGTCGCAGCTATTGCTGTTAATACTCGACGAGTATCATGTTATCCGTGTAAAGAAGTTGACCCTGTTCTTACATCATATAAAAATGATAATAAAACCGTTATAATGGTGTATATGTATAGCTTAGCCCTCTGGTATCTGATTTTCGGGGATGGCAGAGAGACGTCTTTCCCAATATGCCCTGTAAGGGATTCACGCTGCAGGTGAAATGAGGGATTAAACTTTCTACGAGGCCGCCTCTACAGAATCCTTTGGGCGCTATTTACAATTTTTGAAAAGAATCCTCCCTACGTCATTGCCTTACATGCTTCAGACAAAGCGATACAATAACCATACATGGGTAGTTCCATGCGTTACGGACATTACACTTTTGCAACTTCAAAAGGTCATTAAGATAAAACCAATTTTTTTTTTTTTTAATTCCGAACTCATATGATGGAATCATGCACAAAACATCCTTGATTATAAATAGTGAAAGTTTCAGTCGATTTGAGTAAAGCATGTGTTAGCTATGGCATTTTATATTTCGTTACGGACATTACATTGTCAAACAAATGTAATGTCCGTAACGAAATCAGAACATGCCGTAACTACCACAGAATGTTACTGAAATGGACTGTAACTTACACTGCTAGCTAATGATCAAGGATTTTTTTTTTTTTTTTTTTTTTTTTTGCGTGATTGCATCTTATCTGTCCTGCATAATAAAGTGGTTTTTATCTTCATGACCTTTTGAAGTTACAAAAATCGTCTGAAATGTAATGTCTGTAACGCTGGAACTGCCCATTTGATATGGCTGGCGACAATAAAAACATGGTTTTATGCATAATGCAGCACAGTCTGAATGTATGGCACAATGTCAATAATAGGACAGTAAGAAAAAACATCAGTATTCTCACCTTTTTCATTGTGGCTCCAGTAGTACAGCACAGTTTGAACTTTCTGGGGATCGATAAGATTAACGCAGTGGGGTATTGTTAATCGAACCGGTTTTCCATGTGCAAAATGCAACCCTGATGGAAGGCACTGGAAGCCATAAGTTGCAATCACCTCGTCGGCTCTTAGATGGACACTATCGGGTACATCTTGCAAAATTTTCATCGTAATTCGTGTATCCGCTATGAGCGCCCCCGAAGGAATGTTCAAGGTATGTGAGGAAATGGTCATTTCTCCACCTCTTTGGCCAAACACTTTTTCGCAACAGATTTTGCTCAGTCGACCTTGGAAAAAGAAAATCAAGAACATACATGCAATTTCTATGGTGGCCCTGAAGTACGCTCAAGTCGCCTCAACAACAGGCGCCTCAACAACAGGCGCCGCGAGCGTAATTTTTTTTTTTCCCAGGCGAGATTAGGGCTAAGAATTTGACGCATGCGCAATGGATACTTCGGTTTATTTAGTCAAGATTATATCAGTTACACAGTGTCTAAGCGGTGCCGTGTGGTCTAGTGGAAACGCTAACGTCTGACGTCTCCTGAATTCGGGTTCATATCCACAGAATGGCATTTATTTTTTCTCTTTTTTTAATATGTTTTAGGTTTAGGGTTAGGGTAATAAAGATATCAAAAATTGAAATTAAGGTGAAACTTTTTTTTAAAAAGTCCGCTACTTGTAATGCATGTGATAATGTGGTGGCCCTGATCTCGCCTGGGAAGAAAAAATTACACGTGCCGCTAATTTCGCGACTTTGGGTTGCGAATTTTGCAACTTAGATCGCATATTTGACTGAACAATCATGTAAAAATTATAAGAGTATAAAGTGTCAGTAAATTGGCAAACGACAAGCATTCCCTTAAAAATGCTTTTAATTGGCGATACTGCATTTAATAGATTTAATGAACATCAAAATATATTGTGAAGGTACATAGGGCAAGGAATAGGGTTCTATCACCATGATCAATGGAGGAATAGGAAGAGATTCTAAAACTTTCCTAGAGCTGACTAATTACATACATGTACTTATATCGGCCATTTTTCTAAACTAAAAAAAAAACAAAAAAATAACAACAAACAAAAACACAAAAAAACGAATTGTGTCCCGAGAGATATTCAAAACCCCTTTCACAATTGGTTGTGGGACTGTTTGCGACCGTTTGCGATAGTGTGTAACATACCGTATGACCAAATGGTCGCAAACGATCGCAAGATGTGAAATTGTGAAAGGCTCTTTAGCCTACCCCTATTCGCTGCTTCATATGGCAGTTCCTCTGATGAAGTTGCCTTAGATGGTGTACTCAGATGAGTTTCTTTCTTATGTGGATTAGGAGGAACTTCGTGGGGTATCGCGGCAGTTACTTGGGATGGACAAAGTTTGACGCCGACCGATGAAGAAATAGCAAGGTCTTGGGATAAACAAAGTTCGTCGTCCAACGATGGTGGCTCTTGTATAAATGTATAAAAGAGAAAATTGAATTCCTGTGAGTTTTCTCACTAATATAAGAATGGGCATATCATTAGCGCAGGAATTTCCGAAGCACTGTTTAATATTTTCATATCATATATGTATGCGTGTGCTTGAGGTGGTGTGTGTAGGCGCGTGGGGTGTGGGTGCGTGTTATATAGGTATAGGGGTGCCGTAGTCGAATGGTTTACGGCGCTTGACTGGAGATTCGAGAATCGAGGGTTCTATCCCTGGCACGGCTCTTATGCCCTTGAGCATTGCATTCATCTACATTGCTCTTTTATCAAATATATCAAATAAATTAACGTGCTATACTGATAGCAACGTTTGCGTGAATTGTGTTTATTAAAGAGCAAAGTATGTGCTGTGAGCATAACATAATCCGCTCTCCCTTTAAATAAGTATTCTGTATAGGGCTGTAAATCATTATGGAGCAGAAAACCTTAGCAAGTCATTAATAACTAACAAATTTATAAATGATGAATACCTTATTTTTTAACATGATTACCTGATTTTGTTGATGATGATAAGGAGGAGGAGGAGGAGGATGGCAGTGATGATGATGAAAGGAAACCTTTTGCACTAGCACGTGGTGCTGACTGAAGTCTACAGAACAACAAAACAAAACAAAAATAACAACAGGGCCAGTTCAGCAATATTATCAGCGCTGCACATTCAATATAACAATTCTATTTCAAGCACATGATTATCTAGATACCAGTCATATGAACAATCTAATATTTTTTTCTATAGGAGAAATCCCCAACTTGAGTATCTAGGGTAACTGAAGGGAATACGAGACCCTTAAGCTCATTTGCATAATTAGCATAAACATAAATATAGACAGACACGAATAAGTTTTACAAATGTTTTTAGTAACTTGTCTTGTTTATCTAGGTACCATAATAATGACTAAAATTTCTTTACTAAATTAGATAATAGGCTTAATGACGTCAGAGGTAAATGGTATCTTATTGCCTACCTGTGAAGGTAATACGAGACCGCTTCATTTTCAACCTAAATCTCAGGGAGTTGTTGTGCAAAAAACATTTTTATTGAAAATACAAATGCCACTAAAGAAGTGTTTCTCTTAAAGTATGTTTGGGTTTCATCAAAGCCAAAATCTGTTGAAAGTTTAACCAAAAAACTAAATAACATTTATAATCAGAGAAAATTGATTACGATTTAAATGGCATTAAGTGCCATGGCATTCACACCATCATGTTGCCGGCACTTTTGTCTCTGGCACTTAGCATTTTCTTGTTAATTATTTTCAGTACATCAGTACTGAAAAATTGCCAATTATAATTATGATTATAATTTCAAAAGTTACAGAAAGAAAGGCAACTGTAAAATGACATTAAAACATCTTAAAAACATCCAACCAAACTTGAGTAATACCATGCCGCAGTGCAAAAAGTGCACATTTTCTTCATGTAAATTTGAATTTGTTGAATTTAATACAAATTTTACACATCATTAACCATGTTAACAATTAAAGGATTTGCCTCAATATCATTTTTTTTTTGTCCTTATACTAGTAAAAATTCCTTTATAAAACAAACAAACAATTAGCTGAGAGATGTTTTTCAGGTCATCCAGAGGAAACAATTATTAGTACTCCAAAAGCGTTTCCATCCTGCACCAAAATATCACTTAATTAGCAGGAATTTTCTTTATTGCCAATATTCTGAATATAATTTAATATAATTGCCAGTTTTCAAAACATAAAAATCCATGACAGCAAGCTTACACGATTTATCAATGCACAGTACACACAGTAATCATGCATGACAACAACCGCCACATTGGTGGTCTCGTATTACCTACACACATTATCAGAGGCGTCGATCCATTTTCCGGATTGGGGGGGCAAGACGACCAAGCGGAGATGGACCCACGGCTACTATTTGTACTCACACACACAAACACACACACACACACCTTCACACATATGTATGTATATATAACATAGGCCTATATCAACGTGAAGCATTTTCAAATTGGGGAAATTAAGCAACTTGCTATGTGAACCATCCTGCTTTTTTTTTTCTTTTTCAATTTTGCGAGCGAGCGAAGCGAGCGAGCAAAAAATAACAAATTTCTTGTTATGAGAGAAGAGTTTAGTTATCATATAGGCATAAATGATACCTGATATATATGTATATGGTTACTTCGCTGCCAAATATGAACTCTATCGCTGGTCCATTGTTGCTGCCCCCCCCCCCCCCACCACTCTGTTTTTAATATTACGAGCGAGCGAAGCGAGCGAGGAAGTACACACTGTTTTTCATGATAGATGTAGTAAACCCTTCGGCAAATTACGCTGTGAGCCAATGAAACATCTACATTATCTATTCGGTCTCATCTCACCGAATTCATTTGCTTTTCAAAACCATTAATATGAAACGAGCGAGCGCAGCGAGCGAGGAAAAATATACCCTTTTCCATATGATAGAAGTGTTATTTCGTCATCATAAAAATGTGATAAAAATGTAATATGCGGTATACAAGAACGGAATATTATTGTTATCATTATCATCAGAATACACTATAAACCTGTTATGCCTGTATGATATCTAAATGATACATCCGATCACCTGTGTGCCGAATATGACACTGTTTTAGCTACCTCGCTTGCAGTCCGAATCCATTCTGTTTCTACTATAGCGAGCAAAGTCAACGACCGATCCCGGCAAAGTTATATGGATTCGTCCCAAAATCTTTGTCAACCACCTTGCTGCCCAAATATAATGATACTTTGGAATCTCGCTGCTATAATAAGCTACTTGCTGCCCGAAATCATCTTGTATCTAGCTTTTACCAGCGAGAGTACAGTGGAGTAGCGAGCAAGTTAACGAAAAATATGTTTTTGTTTTGCGTTTTCTTTTATCCAGGCCGTTACCTCCTGAAATTTTATCTATTTTTAGGTCAACTGGCCGCTCGATTTCTAGGAGTGATATCTTGTTTGGTTATATTACTTCATATGAATAGAGGAATAGTATAACATTAGATAGAAACACAAGACGCAAACCGATTTCCTTTCATAAGAATAGTAATTATCATCGGCATTGGTTAAGAGACAATAAATGCGAGCGAGCGAAGCGAGCGAGCGCTTCCCAGTGTCCCATTTTCTTTTTTCTTTTTTCTTGTTTTACGCTTTCATTTAACTTCCTTCCTTCCTTTTCCTTTCTTTTCTCTTTCTTTTTTCTTTTTTCTTTTTTCTTTTTTTTTTGGTTGGGAAATTATTGGGGGGCAAAATGATATCTTTGCCCCCCCCGAAATTTTCTTGGGGGGGGGGGCAACTGCCCCCCCCCCCCTGCCCCCCCCCCCCCCAGGATCGACGCCTCTGCACATTATTGATCGGATGTCCTTATTGAGGTTCACTATATGTACTCTACACTGTGCATAATGGTCAACTGACCTGCGCAGTAGTTAACCAACTTCATAATATTGTTATTAACACCATTTTTACAGCACACCTCTTTATTATTATAATACAACCCTACATTCCTTGAAAACCCAGTACTTATATCTAAGGAAATTTTGACCATGACAAATTCTTATCTTAGCACATTTGGTGACTTTTCTCGGAGAATATGGATTTGTTGACCCAATGTCTACGTTGTATGTAAGCAGAAGTGGTAACGTGATGATAAACATGATAAATGGCGCTATAACAATATTTTTTTCCAAAGCCTGGGTAGACAGGACACTTTTTTTTTAATTCTGGTGGTCTCGTATTACCTACAGTCTCGTATGCCCTACACTTACCCTACATGGATAGGCCTATACTTTTAAACTTGACCAGCTAACTCACTTTAGGAATGAGGAGGAGAAAATGTATTTGATGCGTCACACTAATGATTTAAATTCTTTACGAAAGAATATTGAAGTTTGTTTTCATGAAAGAGCTTCAGCATAATAACTCTTTGTTATCAATTAATGACGTATCACAATAGTCGCAACCAGGAAAAGAAACTGATAATCATTTAGCAAGAATAAATGGGCAGTATAGGAGGCGAATGGGGGCAAAACAAGGACTGAACGAGGGGGTCCTGTTAGTTTTTTGAATTGCAGATGGGTATACTTCTGGATTTAAATGTATAATGGGATGTTTGAATGGTCAATGAGTCATACCTTTCATGATGAGCTTGTACATCTTGGGTTCCCATCATGTGTTTCTGGAGTTTTCTGTGCACCAGCTCAGGAACGATGTACCCCCAGAAGAATTGCTCCGCTTGGCTCAAATCTGAAGTCCACCTCTCTAGATCAGGCAGTATCCGCTGTAGAAATGTACCACCAGGTTTGTACACAAAGAAATCGCACCACTGACTTCCTGTCACTGCCAGTTGGGTCTGTATCTCAGTGTAATAGTCATGGTCCCTGGAAAGTTGAGTGGGTTCACCTAATGGCTTTGTAAGGAAATCCTCATTGCGTGGAGAAGGTTTTTCTGACTTAGATCTTATGGGGCATTTTATGATCAGAATACCCCTTCCGACATTCTCAGCGCAGGAACTGCAGCGGCATGATACAACGCCATTAGGCGATGCCTCCAGAAATGTCTTTTCTGGGTGGAAGAATATTCCACAATCTTCTACCTGTATTCCCTCGTGGCCCTTGCTTTCCTGATGTGCTAAATAGTCCTGCTTTGCAAACTGTTCTGATGCCTGACTCCATGAGAAGGTGGGATGATTTGGGTTAGGAATTTCATAGCCCATGAGTTTTCTTATAAGAGGTTTAGGGTTTCCGCGTAGCAAAACATTCTTCTCTTTTAAAGACACCATTCTTGCTACAACCCTCTTGAAGTGTGAGGCCCGAATAGAACCAATGCAATAATGAACCCTTAACGGGCTGTCATCCTGCCCCTGGGTAGCTTTCTCAATCTTCCATATGTCCTCTTGATCGTACTTTGGTAAAACGAAGTCAGGAACAGATGAACATTTCCTAGCTCTTTCACTTAGGCTGTCTGGTAGCTTTTTACGATGTGAGAGTTCATCAAGGGTTGGACGGGGACCTGGTGTCTGTAAGTATTGTACTGGATTGCTTGTCCTTTGGTGTGATACAGACTCGAAGGATGAGGAGATCGCATGTGCCCTCTGTTTTCTTATTTCCCCAGTAACTAATTCTGGTACAATGTAGTTAAAGAAGAACTCCCGTACCTCATTCGCATCTCTGTGCCACCCTTCCATATCGGTGGTATCAGACGCAAATCTCTCCACAAAAGGCTCATCTAGTGTCTCTTGGTAGACGTAAAAGTCACACCACCGTCGTCCTGTCACAACCAATTGTGTCTGTACTTGAGCGAAGTAAGGATGTTCTCTTCGAAGTTGGTACTCCCCACTACGTATCCTCACAAGTGATGGTATATCACGTTTCGTTACCTCTTGCCACGTCTTTTTAACGTCTTTTGCCATGTCTATTTGAAGTAAACCGTCCCCACACTTTTTGCAGCTTACTTTTGCACTTGGTGAAGCTCCTATGAAAGTCATCGTAGGATGAATATACAAACCACAAGGGGATACCTCCAAAGGGCTGTTACATTTCTGTTGATGGTATCTTTTGTATCTGTCCATGGCAATCTTCTTCATCCTCTTTTCCTCGTCCTTGTCCGATTTGGATTCTGCATACTTGTAGGCCATGATTTCTGTAACTAGACTTGTCGTGTCTTTATTTATCAATGTCTGTTTTTTTGCTAAATCTTGATTTTTCTTGGCTACGGCCATGAAGCTTTCGGCTTCGATACAGCCTGAACGAAACTCGACCCAGTCATCATGACGATGTCCCATAGTTACCTGTTCAATGACATTGATTTCATCCTGGCTGTACTGTGGAAGAAAGAATTCTTCTGGTGTGGAACATGTCCTAGCTATGCTGCTCAGACTACTTGGAAGCTCTGGGTACGGTTGTGAAGACTTGCTTGGCATTTTAGTGGAGAGGCAGATGATTTCTCCTGGATCTTCTTTCTTCCCTTTCCCTTTCAACGGTTTTCTTTCCTTATCTATCAGAGATATGCAGAAAAAAATTAATAGTACAAGGAACTGAAAGTGTACGCTACCAAAAGGGAAGAATAAGTCATCGCAAAGCAAACACAAACAAAATGAAAACCAAGGTGAAGAGTACAATGATGACAATACGGAAAATAATATAGACCAATTTCACAACGCAAGAGGGCAGCGACTGTTCGACACAGTTCGACATACTGCGGTGGGCGCTCCAACTTTTATAGTACACAAGTCAATAGCGCGTCACGTACATTCGTTCGATTGTTTGTCTATTTTGACCAATATATGCAGATTTCTTTTAGTATTTGTAATGAGAAATTGTCAGGGAAGTTCAGGTCGCAGTAATGAGATGCTCGAATGCCACAAGAATTGGAGAAAGTTTAAAAATCGGAAGCTAACTGAGTGCGAAATTCACTCGCTTTTGACTCATGAAGCCTGTTTGTGTGAGAAGCCGTACTCCCTACACAGGTTTCCGTAAGCAATGCGAAGGAATCCGTCGGCAGTGGGTAAAAATATCAACAGAAAGCACTTTAAAGTCAAGAAACATTATCATAATGTACTTGGCGTAAAATTTAATGAGTGAAAACATGACTTTGTAAGCAGGGTAAGATTGAGGGCTCCCGTTTACTACGGCTTCTATGCTGCAATCGAACTTATACTGACAAAACTAAGTTGAAAAACTATCGAAAGTACAAAAATACATCATACCTTCATCCGTCAGATATGGCCATTGTCTTACCTCATGTACCCATGTATCCATGCTTTATTTTATTGATCTAGAATAAAGTAAATGGAACAATATTAGGGCATATCTCATATCTTACATTCATTTTGTACACAGAGCCAATCGCGGTCAGCGCGCTTGCCCACCGCAGCAATGGCTTCGCCGATAGAAGGCCAAATACATAAACCAGAGGTGAAATTGGTCTATACATCAGAACGGAATAAGAGTTTAACAGAAAGTTTTTCAAGCTATAACAGCAAGACATAACGTAAACGTAAAATTATTGAAAGCTCTTTGTTATTCTTATCGCGTTTGTGGTGCCAAGCAATGCCAGCACAAATTCCAATATCATATTACATTTTCTGAGAATGGAATTGTCCCAAATTTGATATGCGTCAGTGAAAGAGAGATATATTTCTTGTTCTATGAATGTTCGAGTTACGGAGTAAGGAATCACCTCTTTCTTTTGTTGCCAAATAAGGGGGTTCAAATCCATATTCTCCAAATTGTTTATTTAATAAATCGGCCTATGAAATAGAAAGCCTTACATATCGAGAAAAATAAAAATCTACAGTTAATGAGGTTGGCTATTGATATAGTCATGGATATTTTCTCTATACAAGAGACATGTCTGTATGGATCGAGTTGTTTTATGTTTGGGTTCATGCAGCTGCACGTAGTCTGCTGCCATCTTACGTGCATTATTTACTAACGGGTATTCCCCAAGTTTGCATGATACACAAAGGCCCTCAAACAACGTCTTCTAATATTATCTTTCGGGTAAATGATGGCCATTAATTAGTAAAAGCCTTCCATATTAAATTACATGGAGATAGCCTATAACTCACGATTTTCTTTTTACTACGTAGGCCTACTCGTTTGCATGCACTGTCGTACGTAATACTTACAGCCCTACATCATACTTCCAGCGTTTTACACAATTTCTTTGCACGGAAACATCAATTAGAGCTTTGTTTTCAAAGTCTCATTATGCTTTAGTCTTATGATTTTTCCCCACACCTTAATAATCGATCCCTTGATATTGATACAAAATGGGAAACAAACATGACAAAGTTTAAGTAAATTTATTTACCTTGAAATCGCGGGTTAACTTTATTCTTGTCATCGACATCGTCGTCAATTATCATCACACAATCATCACCACCATCATCATCATCATCATCAATGACGTAAACTGGCGAGGGCTTCTCCACCAAGGCAAATTTATTGTCAGTTTTTTCTGTACCGTGTTGTTTTCCTATAGACAGGTGATCCACTAGGGGCTTGCTACATGATGCATCTCCGTGTAATTTATCTTCGTCTCTGCAGAGAGGCCCACTTCCCTCTTCTTTGTTAGCCAAATCCACAGGACCCTTAAGTTTCGGGTCGCCAAAATCAAGTTTTTGTGGAGTCAGCTTACGATTTCGTCTTTTCAGAGCAGGGGTCGATTGATACCGAGTAGCGTCATCCATAGTTGTGGCAAACTTCCTCAACTCAAGCTCGCTTCAAGTTCAGTGGGTATCATGAGCTTTTACCAGCTTCGTCCGTTCCCACAATGCACTCCATGAGAATATCAGTGGAGTGAACAGCTGCACAAGACGTTTTCAGCACCGATACACCATCAAGCGAAGAGTGGGTTTCCCCGCAATCCCTGCTCGAACGCGCTGGAAAATTCGATATTAAGTCTACGCTGTAGTCTTTGATCAAGACATTTATTTATATACCCGTCCTTCCACTTAGACGTTTGCCAGGTGATTGCTCTCGTGTAAATAGTATTTTAAAAAGAAATTTAGTCATGATATGGTTAATTTATCATACAAAGTTATGCTCATGTACCTGTATCAGTACAAAAATGGCGGATACGTTAATGGGGGAGGGGCGGGGAACGTGCACGTGGGGGAGGTGGGGGGGGGGGGGGGGGGCTCAAGGGAGGCGGTGGGAGAGTGACTGGAGCAAGGGAGATAGCCCTTCCCAAACAGAGACTCCATTATGAACCAATACCAATGAACCATGACTACAGCAATAAATTACATGTATACGCTCATTTAAACCAGGAGTGGTTTCAAATATTTTTCAAAATAGAAGGGGAGCTTTTTGATTCGAGTTTAAGTTTTTTAAAAAAAACCGGATAGAACACATAGTTCGGAATGTGCAGGCCTAGCTATGGTAACAAAACAGAAGAAAGGCCGGAAGAAAATGACATCCCTTTAAGTAAGTTTTTCTCACGCTCAGTGGCGTAACGACGGGGGGGGGGGCCCGGGTGCACGTGCCCCCAAATCGGCTTCCCCCCCCCAAAAAAAAAAAAAAAAATAGAGAAAAGAAAGGAGGAGGAAAGAGAAAAGAAAGGGGTAAAACAAGGAAAAGGAAAACGGTACATCGGGAAGCGCTCACTCTCTTCGCTCGCTAGCATTTAAGTAACTTAACCACAGCCGATGCTAGTTACAATACTTATGAAAGGAATTAGTTTGCATCCTGTATCTCATTCTGATATTAGAGGCTGCTATTGTTCCACTCACAGAATGTTTGTAAAAAAAACCACGTCTGGATTTCACTCCAAGAAGTTTATCTAAAAGGGGCCCTTTCAGTAGATGGCCTAGACAAAAAAAAAACAAACAAAAAAAAAAAATCCCATCAGTTCGTTCGCTAGCTAGGGCCCACCAGGAAAAGCTATAAATAAAATGATTTTGGGCATGGCAATCAGAAGCGAGTTAGCAAAGTATCATTATATTTGGGCAGCGAGAAGGTTCGTAAAATTAAAAAAAGCATTTACTGTATTTTGCTCACGAACCCTTACGTATACTATATATATATATATATATATATATATATATATATATATATATATATATATATATTGTGTGTGTGTGTGTGTGTGCGGTGGATGGGCGTCGCTGACTTTGCTCCCTTATAAAAACAGAATGGTTTCGGGCAGGCGAGTGAGGTTCCCAAACGGATGCATATTCAGCACACAGAGGATGGAATAGATATAGATATCTAAATTTCGATGACGAAATAACACTTATAAAATGAAAAAAAAAGGATATGATTTTCCTCGCTCGCTTCACTCGCTCGTAATGGTTGGAGACATGGTAGTTTCGGGCAGGAAACAATAGATCAGGGAAGTGCTAAATAGAGTCAATGGCATAGGTGACTAGATATTTAATTGAAATATCATATAGGCCTATAGTGGTCCGATAGTGTATTTTGATAATAAAATAACATGTCTTTTATTGCAAATAAAGTTGTAAGTTTTCGGCTCGCTCGCTTCACTCGCTCGCAAATTTAAAAACAGGGTGGTATCTAGCAAGATGCATCAATTCCCCCCAAAATTTAAAACGCTTCACGTCCCTAAAGACAACTTGATTCGAGATTACTGTCGTTAATATTAACATGATAGAAATAACCACACACATCCGCACAAACTTTTTCTCTCAGTGCCATGGCTGTACGCAGTAGGGGGGGGGGGCAGGGTGGAGGTTGCCCCAAAGACATTTTGAATACTTAACATTTTTTTACTGAAAATTTTTCCCAAAATCCATCACAAGTGTGTACCAGATCCTTCATTTTCAATTTTGAAAATGCAAAGGGCCCTCATGACCAACTCAGTCGCTTTGCTCCCTCGCTTTTGTATTTCTTCGAAAATTTTTATGCGCCTTGTCCCCCCCCCCCCCCGCCCCTAATGCGTTGACCCACGGTACGCGACTGCTCACGCTAATTGCATCTTCTGTTTGTAGGGACCGGGGCTAAATGTAACACTTTCGAAAGTTCTAGCCTTGAAATGAAATCGTTTTGTCGATGGGTTTAAATACCGATGCGTTATTAATGTTCAAAGTGTATGTTATTATCACACATAATACCATGGTTTGATATCCAGTAGTTCTCAACAAACAAGGTGAGGAAAAATGAAAATGTCATGTTGCAACTTTACCCGGCTGCTCTTGGATCAAGTCGTTAACATACAGGAGAAACCTTTAAAACGTATTTAAAAGAAACATCATGGAAACAAAATATGATCCTAAATTTGATTGAATGTTTAGAACTGTTTGCCAGAACCTTTGCCAATAAGTATTCCACAGATTAATCGTTGTAAAATGTTTAGAAACTCAAAATGAACATTCAAACACGATGAAAAGACATGAACAGCACATCTTTGAATGAGTTAATATCCGCACAAGCAAGTAAATTTTATTTCAAATTTGTTTCTGCCTACCTACTCTTTAATCTAAAACGGATTATAATGCAGTGGTAAGTATGTCAGTTCAGTAATAAGCCAACAACATACTGACGTGTAACATGACCTGAACCAAGAAACAATAGATATTCGTTAATATCTTTCAATCATTTGTGGAAAAACACAAGAAAGAACCGTTGCTCAGTGAGAACTATCGTTGATGCACGCCTGAGAAGTTCGTTCTTCGATCACTTTGTATCTGAAAATAAGTGGATGATAATTTTTTTTTGTTTGTCGGTTTGGATCTTGAGAGGAAGAGCAGTATAAAAATGGAGTAATTCCCCCCTCCGGGGGTGGGGGTACTTCCATATATACGCTATACGGGGATGTGCCGCCCAAATGGGTCGCTATTTCACAAGAAATCCCTAAACATGGGTCCGTTTTCTACAAACAAAAAAAAAAAAAATCCTAAACATGGGTGGTTTATTTGCATTTTAATCGTATAGAAAAGGTTTCAGTTTTTAAAACAAATCCCTAAACATTGGTCTACGTTTTGCGAGAAATCCGTAAACATGGGTACCCTTTTTCTTGGAAGATGGGATAGGGGTTCAAGGTCCGGGCCTCATACCCCCGTCAAAAAACTCCGAGTACCCCTCCCCAGGGGGGGGGGGTGGATACTCGGATAACTCCTACCATATATGGTCAAATGATAGCTAGATTTTGAGGGGTTAACGTTTCTTTAAACTGGTGGCTATTCTGCAGTTAATAATTAAAATAAAAGTTTTTATTACTATAATTATCTTATTATTGTGATTAAAAAAAAACTCAGGTAAAACCACTGGGGCAGGTTGCAACTTATGCGGGGCAGGTTTTAACACCCCGTAACAATGTGCCCCAGTGTGTCTTGTGTGTATATACATTTTTCCCCCAAAGCAATGCTACGTGCCTTCACACTTTAACGTGCCAAATTTGCTTGAAACAACATTTCGCTCCATACCTGTCATTTTTTTTATCATTTCAAAACCTCTACCCACTATGACAAAAATATTCCAAAATTCAAATTTTACTTTCCAAGCTCAAAAACATAATTTTGAGACAAATTTACTCTTCTGCGTTGATTCCCAGTGAATTTCTTGTCCAAAGCAAGACTGGTCAAGGATCAACATATCGGGTTAGTTTAACATGTTTAAACGCAGGTTTGGAATCTATGGTAGCGTAAACTGCTGTGCTACAATTTACCCCTGTTCTTTTAGCCCCAGGGACCGTTTCATGAAAGTTGTCAGCACTGACAAGTTGTCCGTCACTGACAATTTCAGCAAAATCCTTGGTATTGATTGGCCAAGAAGCACTGATCACTGACTGTTACTATGGTAAATGTCAGTGACGGACAACTTGTCAGTGCTGACAACTTTCATGAAACGGTCCCCTGGTCTCCACTCTACTAATATTTCCAAAAGAAACACAAACACACACGCCTTCACACCCGCCCTCCGCACACACAACAGAAAAAAGTGGATAGAACATGAGATCCTTGCACGCTGTATTCTCTCACCATTGCTAATTCTTTTAGTTATACTTCCAGTGACTTCATTGAAAGTCAGCTTTTCCTCAGGATCAGTACCTTCTTTCTGGACTCTTCTTTCTGCATCTTGAGTATCGAGTAAAATTAAAGAAGAGGATCAACTCAACTACAGTATGTATATTATTTAAATAGTCCACACTACAAATCCAGCTCTGTCTTTATGATTAGCATGATCGAATGTGGATTTCTTTTATTTATTCATTTGCTTATTTGTTTTTGTGTTGTTTTGTTTTTGTTTTTCTTGTTGGTTATGACTCACTATGTACAGGTACATCGTTTGAGACAGTGACCTACTCACAGTCAAGATTATTAGGACACCTAATACAGGTCTAGCATAATATTTGAACTATTCATATTCACACTGATTTCCCAGCTTTGGGATTTGGGGATTGTAATGCAATATTATAATCAGTAACTCTGCGAAGTTTGAATTTACACAAAAGCACTCGCGAGCTATTCACAAGATCAAAAGACTGCTAGTTTTCTGGCGAGTGCTTGTCGCGAGTTTCCGTGCAATCTTTCCGCCCACATTACAAAGAAAAATAATGCACGAACCTGATCTGAGCAGAGTTTCGCTGTAAGAGGAATGCGAGTACCTTGCTTAAATTTAGTATCGTTTGTGTGTTACTACAAATATACTTTGCAAACAACTAATGAAGGACAGGCACGATATTTATCAGACTTAAATTTCATCATTATATTTCATTGTTCAGTTTAAATTTTATTCACAAGCGCAATAAAAAAAATAACAATAATTCTTTTTAAAATTATGTACACAGAATGTTACATTGGTGAAAAAATATATAAGAAAATTGCTAGGTGTAGGTTAGCATCTAGAAAGAAAGTGACCCTTTTAAGTGCCTGACTGAATTTAGGATATCACCACCAGCTTAGATCATTACCAGAATACATCAACTTTAAAAAACACATTATTTGCCGCGAAAACAAACAATAACACAATGCATGCTGTGTAACTGACAAAAGAAAGGAAAATGGGGGATCGATTTCTAAATCTTAGGATTTGTCTATAACAGATTTTTTCAAAGAATATATAAGAAGAAGAGGAGAAGGAAGAAGAAGAAACTAAGACAGCAGCAAGTAGAGAATGAAAACAAATTAGATTAACTTCAGTCTGGAAAAGTCGGTGAGAAAATCATTGTGTAGAAATTCCTAAATTCATAAATACTACATATACAGTCATATCACCGAAACAGATTCGGAGTGAACTGTTGCTTTTACACCAGAATGATTCTGCTTATGTTATAATGGACTAATGTGCCATGAGCTAAACTTGAAAGTGGTTATTCGATGAATGTATAAACTTTGTTGGTACATTTATACTTTTGTCCCCCTTTGAATTAAATAACCAAAAGAAACTGAAAAAAAAGTGCTGTGCCATATCAACGCGCTTACATCTCACGTCTACCTTCAAGTTCAAGTTCAAGTTCATTCATTAATCTTTCCGCAATAACCAGAACACAATTCATACATGTACAATATCAGTAAGGCTCAAAACAACAGGAATAAAACTTACGAACAAAGAGCTGAAAATATCGGAAATATGGGAAAGAGGTGGTCTGTATGGAAGCAAGGCTTGTTAAGCGCAGATCATCTTTGTAACAACAACAAAATATGTATGATATAATTAAACATCTGCATTATATTTACATTATATTTATATACCTATATATATACAGTAATGACATTAAAAAAACTAGCTAGAGTAAGACAGGACGGTAAGTACACATGACAATACAAAATATAAAATTTATAAAAGACTAAAATTATACATTATGTGCATTACATGTATGAATCCAAGAAAACCAGTCTAGAAATAATCAACATAATCCACACAAGTAGCTAGGATATAGAAACAAATGCAAAACAAAAATAATATCAATAATGTAGCACGAAATATCACGTTTCAGTGTAGGTGAACAATATACAAAATTTTAGTTTATGTTTAAAAACAGATAAGCTGACACACTGCCTGATAGAATTGTCTAGAGAGCTCCAATATTTTGGTCCAGCACATGCAAGTGAATAAGTTCTGAGCTGAGTTCTAACTGATGATACATGGTATAAAGCAGCTTGTCTCGTAGAGTAGTTGTGTATTTGGTTATTCTTAACAAAAATAGATGCTATTGCCATGGGTACTCCACCCTTCTCCAACTGATACATGAGGCATCCGAGATATAGACGATATATATCTTGGACCTTCAGCATTTTTTTTTTCGTAAAAAAAGCTTATCAGTGTGAGCGCGCATATCAGCCGCCGAGATAATTCTCACTGCTCTCTTCTGAAAGAGTAGGATTTTTTTTCTAAGTAAAATTTGGCTTCGGCTCCCCAGGCAAGCACACCATAATTTAGGTAGGGCAAAATTAAGGAAGAGTACAATGTGCGAAGTACACTCCTAGGGAATACAAGCTTCACTTTGTTAATCACACCAACATTTCTGGAGAGTACTTTACATAAATGGGATGCATGCACCTTCCAAGACAACTTATCATCAATGTAGAGACCCAGAAATTTAACAGATGATACCTTTTCAATATTTACCTGATCAGAGATTACGTTAGCGGGCATGACTGTTTTACTGTTACTGAATAACATATATTTCGTTTTCAATAAATTAAGTGACAGTTTATTTGCGTGAATCTATTTACATCTCAGGGGAGCGTTTCATGTAGTGTCTTGTCAGTGATTTTTTACTGGCAACTGTTATAAGCTACCGAAATTCTTGCATATGAATGGCTGAGAGCAATTAACCCATACGCCACTTACAAAAAGTATTGCTTTTGCAAAATTTATATTGGTATTTGCAAGGAGTACGCAAGTGTGATCAACTGAAATACCAGTTATTATGCGTCAATACCTGCGCCAATTATGAATCAACCCATATATTGCTTGCAGAATTTGTATTGGTACTTGCAACAAGTGTGATCAACCTAGCATTTCTCTTGTAAAGGCCAAGTACAAGAGTGAAAGCAAAGTCTTTCATGTAGATGTCTTGGCAAAAAATACGACAGATTGATTTAGATTTAAACGTGGCGCGTAGGCTATAATCACTTCTAAACCAAACTTTACACTATAATACTTGTATTTCATGATGCGCAAAGGGCTGCACCATTCCCCGACGCGTGCAGCCCGAACTTTGTACTGAGACTTCGGGGAACCGCTCCTTGCAGATTTTCCGCTGCTTCTACAAAGTGAGCTTCTTCAAGAGCCTTCCCCAGAGTCGATCTTTGCTTCTGCTTCGGAGTCTTCTTCTTCCAGTCAAAGAGCATGCTCCTCGTTCCCTCGAACTCTCCATCTTTGTTCATACGCTTATACGCCCGCCATTTAGGATTCCCGAATCCGAGTTCATGGGCAAGTTTGCCCACGTCTTCATGATCCCCTAGTTCATCTACAAGCATCTCGAGATCACTTTCTGACACTTCGTTGTCACTGGCGCTCCCACTTTCAATGTGGAGAAAAAATACATATGTAATAATAAATAATCTATTTTTATTTTCATTTTAGGGTATAATGAAACACACACAAAAACCTTAAAATCGACAGTCAAAATATTCCCGATTCTCTTACTCTGCCTCTCTGCCTCTTCAATGTTGCTCAGCCACCAATTTATATTGAAAGCAAAATTTGTTTCATTTGAAATGAAATGGTATAAAAAAAAGAATAAATAAGTAAAATGTACGTGAAAACAGTGACCTGTAAATGAACAAAATTGGAAGTAAAATACATTGCTTTGGGAAGCACCAATGACAAACCCTAATTTTCTTCATATTATCGCGCAATAATTAGTCTGAAACTGTACATGCTGTATAAATTCACAAAACGAAACAAGGTGAAAGAATACCTTGGCCGCGTTCCTTCAATTTCATCTTTTCCCGACGACGAACTCTCGAACACTACAAGAACAAACGAAATGCACAATACAAGGTAGACCATAATTAAGAAACACTCAAGGCATTTTCTATCTTTATGAAGGAAAGAATATTTGAAATATTTATACATAAAAGAAATAAAATATTTAGTTCTCACCATGTTTAGGAACATGAGGAGATCGAAAATCTTAAATACCACTGCGTTATTGACTAGGGGTACTTTTCGCCCTTTTTGTCACTCGTGATTGTTAAAAGAAAGTTTAAAATTGATACAAGAAATATGAAATTTCTCATTTACGGACATCAGGAAGATCGGCATTCTGAATTACCAATGCGTTATTGATTTACCCTTTGTAACGATCAGGAAAATACGATGTGCAGATATATTACATATCCATGCTCTGATTATTCTGTTCAGACTGAGTTTCTACATTTTTATCAAACTGATACGGACAGGAGGAAACCCATGCATGTGCACACTCTACGTTAATATGCACAGAAGTGGCACACGAGTGAGTCTTAAGCATGGATATCTACTCTCTTCACGGCATCTCAAAATGTTTATAAAATAACATCAAACTGCCTAGTAGGAAATCTTGGATGTCCTGGTATTTTCTCCTGGTTTGGAGTGTGATTGCAACATTGTCACATACATCTCTTCTGCCAGCGTGATCATGGGGATGTACATTGCTATCTATCCTCACGTTCTCTTTCCAGTTGGTTTCACCCGTGTAGCCAGGGGGCGATCTAGGCGGTCGCCCCCTCCTCCCTCCCCCCCAAAAAAAAAGCAAGAAAAAAATCATTTTAAAAAAGAGGGGGGAAATGCGAGAAAAGAAAAAAAGTAAGAGAATATTATAACAGTGGGGGCAGACAAAAGGAACAAGGACAAAGAAGCGGTAACGCCCCCGGGAGGGCTCAATACCGCCCCCTAAAATGAAATCCTAGCTACGCCACTGGTTGGTTCTTCGTTTCCTGGTACCTTCTAATTTTCCTTATCAAACAGCTCTACAAAATGGAAGAGTATAAACCCAAATAAAGTGAAAAGGCAAAAATTTCTAACTAACCAGCAACATGTTCATGGAAATAAGTCATAAACTGTATGTCCAGCTGGCCGCTGCTCTGCTCTAAGTTGAGCACCACCAGTGATTCGTCTGATTTGTTTCTTAGATCAACGTTGAAGTAAAGAGTGTGCTTCGTTTTTCTCAGGTTCTCCAAAGAAACCCGCTGTAGATGAAGAAATCAAAGCAATAATTGTTTCAAAATGTCACTTTTAAGAAAAATCTTAAACGGCACTGTATTTCATCTCTCTCTCTCTCTCTCTTTCTGGGTGAATATCCAATATGCAAAATTCGCCTAAATGCATTAGAAGTCGTAGAGACAAACACGCCGGGATATCACGATTTTCATTATTATTCAGTTATTCTGAGTTTAAAGAACATAAAAAAGGTATAAGACATTAGACATGGAGCTCTATGCTATTTTCATGTGCCTTTTCTCTTTCTTTTACTTTGGATTGGCTTACGAATCAGCAATAATTACACTGTAAACATAAGTTAGTCATTGGCGCTTATAAATTAGTCAAAATGACTAATTTAGATTAGTCAAGCCTCAATGACTAATTACCTCAGTCAAGACTAATGTTAAGTCACAGATGACTAGTTTAGGTTAGTCATTACTGATGTTTTTGACCAATAAAAACAAGTCATTTGTTAGAGTAAATGTTTATATTCCAAGTTTCCAATTGCTTTCAAAATTATTATTAGCTGGAATTTGAGTTCATACCAAACATAAAATTAATGTCCAGGCAGATTTTGTGTGTTTTCAACGATTTGAATAACCATAACAATAAATTGCCAATTAATTAATAAAATGCTACACAAAATACATCAGTTAATTTATAATGACCTTTTATTGATATTTAATCAAAACATATTTGTTGTACAAACAATGGCCATTATAAACTAAATGATGTACTTTGTGTAGTACTTCATTAATTCATTGATAACGTAATGTTATGGTTGTTTGAAATCACAGAAAACACAAAATTTGCCTGGATTGGATTATCGTTGCCGACGTCAATGACTAATGCCTCCGGTCATACGACTAACTTACGGTACGGACGTGCATGTTCACGATGCATTGTGCACCGTATACTAGATACTGCGCATGCATCGCGCGCACACGTTGTTCGCGCGCCCTGTTCAAAATTCGGTAACTGTCACTCGTAAGATTGTCGTCCAACTGCAACCCAAGCGTTCATCAAAGCCATCAAACGTCATAAAAGTCAAGGCAAAAGGCTCAGAAATGTCATCAACTTCAAGGTAGGTCTGGTTTTTGGTTGGCGATCTTTTTTTTCTCGAAATAACTTCCTTTCACTCAAGTCAAGAGAGATTTTTAGTAGGGCGACAACGTAGGCTACTACTACTAGCACGTGTACCTACGGACCCTCGTACACAAAACTGAAGTGTATGCATTGTTTCATGCTTAACCACCTCAGTGAACAGATGTTTCCTGATTCATGTTGAGAGCTCATTGAATGCACACTGCCAGTTCAATAATTCTGCTTCACTGGAACAGGAGTTGTGCTCACAAAACAGTAGAGTATGATAGCATTATATGCACATGCCTGACATTACAATGTCCAATTGTAAATTATTCTGGGGTTTTATGATTTCTTTGCTATATAGGAAGATGGGGCTACATACATCAAAGGAGACAACGCCAACCTCTCCGAATGCAACGACTGTGCAATTTTCATTGATGGAGTTGGCGTTGCCCACTGCACCACACTTTTTGCTGCTGTGGCTGTCTACCTCGCCTCGTTTTATGTTTTCAACCTGGCTTATCCTTCAACATTGAAGAAGACGCTGACGTTCATTCAGAAGGTTATCTTGAATATTCAGGATAATATTAAGATCGAGCGTTCTGTGGTCACACTGCTTGATAGATTTAACAAGCATCTTGACAAGTAGTGTGACCCGGGTCATTGCCATTCAGTCAATATCTTTTTCCGCATCAGCTACATCTTCCCATTTAGGTGTAAACAGAATTATTTTCATGCTTTCCATGACTCATTTCCCAGAAGGAAAAACCAGTAAGACCAGTAAGAATTTTTACTGGTTTCCAGTAGAATTTTACTGGTTTCCAGTAGAATTTTACTGGTTTCCAGTATATTTTTACTGGGCCAGTTGATTTTTTAACTGGACCAGTAAAAATCAACTGGAGATCAGTTCCAACAATTGCATTCCAGTTGAAGCAATTAGTAATACCAGTTAAATTGTTTTTTATCAAGCTGGTGTTACTGGTCCAATAAATGGTTTCCAGTAGATTTTTACTGGTTTCCAGTATATGTTTACTGGACCAGTTAATTTTAACTGGACCAGTAAAAATCTACTGGAGACCCTATACTGGTTTCCAGTATATTTTTACTGGACCAGTTAATTTTTAACTGGACCAGTAAAAATCTACTGGAAACCAGTTTCAACAATTTATTATTATTATTATTATCATTATTGTTATTATCATCATTATCATTGCTATTATTGTTATTATCATTACTATGATGATAATGATTATTATGATCATCGTTATCATTCTTATTACTGTTATCATTTTTATTGTTATTGTAAGTAGGCCTATTATTATTATTGTTATTATTATTAATATTATCATAATTATCATAAGTAGGCCTATTAACATTATCATTATAATAATTATTTCCTTTAATTATGATTAAGATCAAAGCAAGATATATTCCTCTGATATAGTCAACTGGTCTAAAGTAATTCATTGTTTGAAATTGAACTGGTCAAGACCAGTAATACCAGTAATTCTGATGATGCTGATCACGTGGTTTACCTCATTTGCATATTTCCTATTTTTAAAAGAAAAATCAGGATTTAGAATAGAATATCCTTGCAATGCCACTGATTGTTGTTTAAAAACTTTCTAAATAAGTGTATGAACTATTTCACAATGAAAATGTATAATTTTACATAACACATTTAAAATAATAGCAGAAAGATTAATTTACTAACCATCTTTTCCACCATATTTCACTGACCATGGTATATAAGAAACCAAATGCATGTAGTAAATTGATCCAGTAAGACCAGTTCAGGGACCAGTACGAGACCAGTTCGAGGACCAGTACGAGACCAGTTCGAGGACCAGACCAGTAGGAAATACCAGTAACACCAGTAAGACCAGCTTGAGTTGGATACCAGTTTGAAGACCAGTGACACTCCAGAAACAAGACCAGTATAAAATTCCAGTAATTCAAGACCAGTTTAATTTTTAACTGGACCAGTATGACCAGTTAGACCAGTAAACCGATGTTCCAATTTCCAGAGTTACCAGTAAAAATTCTACTGGTCTAACTGGTCCAGTCGAACTGGTTTTTCCTTCTGGGTTGGAATCAGAACTCCTGATGGAATGCAGGAAGTTTTGCAGGAAGTTTTGCCAACTTCTTGCAAGTTTAAGAGATTTACTGAAGCTGAACTTGTGCATATACATGTATATAAGATGGGTTACTTAAAACAAGGTTTCTGATTGGTCAGATGTCATTGCGTAATTCGTTATATGGCTACGACCGTGCTATATGACGCGTTATATTGCACGCTAATTTGTGTACAAAATCCCATAGGAAAATGTATCGATAACTTACAAATTATCGATAATACGGAGTTTGTTGCACCTTAACGACGGATATTGCAATGTTCATAGTTTGGTGAGCTCCGATTCTCATCTTATATAACGCATAGTGCATGCTCATTGACGTCAAATATACCATAAAATGAGCATCCATAGATAAAGAATGTCTCCATTCTTAAACTATGGATGCACATATTACGGTATATTCAACTCCAGAGCATGTACTATATGTATAATATTTAATATACTATTTACTTGTATTGTCTTTATAAAGGACTTTTATTTTCACTGACCTGTAATTATGAGTTTTACACCTTATTGAGTTGGGGGAAGAGGTGCTATTTGGTATTGCTAAACTTTCCAAGATTAACTAAAGCTGATCTTCAGATAATTCCTGCATTTCTATCTAGTTTTTTGGTTCTGTCCTGAATAATGTTCTTGCATTCGAACCTTGATATTACACTGTAACACGTACTTTACCTTGTTTGAATGTACTGCATGCAGTGAAATGCACCATGATGTCATGTATACATGTCCATATTCAAAGCTTCTCCGTGTACATAATTATCATATTAATTTGAAGTGAAGGTGATGATTGGGAATTTCTCATATGTACAGCCCGATTATGTTGAAATAAATCTGTTTTAACTCAAGAAGAGATTTATTTGCTTCATTTCTTTTGTTTTTACATAAAATATAACCTTAGTCATGTGACTAATGTGATTAGTCATGGATTTGAATGACTAATTAGAAAAGTCAGATGACTAACGTTTAGTCATTTCAGACGTTTTTGGATTTAGTCAGATGACTAACTAAAATAAGTCGCATTTGACTAATATTTGGCTTTGCCTGACTAATTAAATTTAGTCATCTGGGTTGTCTGACTAATTACAATTAGTCATTTCAGACATAGGGCAGGACTAATTTTTATTAGTCAAAATGACTAACTTATGTTTACAGTGTATCTACGAGCTTAAAACAACAACAAGAAGTCAACAGCTTGAATATATATTTTTTTGCACAAATTCTCACCCCTCCCTCACGTTTCGTTGAATCACAGTGTTTATCCTGCTTGATCTTACTACTGGTGATTACGCATACTTCATTCCGGAGTATATAAGTAGTGATTGAATAGACCAAATTCAAAATCTTGTATAATAATATCTTCAAAAGTAATCAATTTAGTTTCATCTTGTTCGGATCAAACGATATTAATGCGAAAAGAACGCTTAATTGTCAGTGTCTTCGTGTGATAGCGCGGCCACAAGGTTTTATCTCATTATTTGTCCAAGATTGCCCACTGCAATGTGGTGTCAGCTCCTTTCCCATAATGTACACCGGGCACGAGAACGCTCATGATGTTTGTGTCGTGGTGGAATTTATATATATTTTTAAACGATGATTAATAATTACATAATTATGTACCACGGAGACTCTATAAATTAATATACACAGGACGTAGATAGCGGGGGGATGATGAATCCCCCGACATTTTGAAGGGGACTCATATACCCAAAATATGTACCAATGGCTCAACCATCCCCCATCCCCCCCCCCCCCCCCCCCCCCTGTATGAGGACCTGTTTACGCTAATGTATATACAATCGTCCGGACCCGTACTTTCGCACCACCATGACCACGACTTTAAAGACGCCTGTATACAAGACCACGTAGGCCTATTATCTGACCTTGGAAATCAGAGGATCTCCTTCTAGCTGTAGTTCAACTTGTAGATCTTCTGCCTTGACAATCATCACATCGTCATCATCTTTAGCAGCTTGGTAGTGGCCGTTCTTGTCAAGAACGTGTACATTTTTCTGTAAGGAAGTTTCTTGGGTGATTATAATTGCGATTCTTTAAATTTCCTTTCATAGAAAAAGCAACATTAAACGGAAAAGCGAAGAGATATTTCAGTTAATTTCACCTTTTCTAAATGAGTCATTACCCCCCCCCCCCCACACACACACACACAAACCCTTTTTCTTTTATTTGATGAGAGATTACTGCACTGGAAACTCATCTCTTTCAAAACTTTTCCTGAATAATGTAACTGAATCACAACTTTGAGCTATTGTTTATTATTCGGACTGACGTTAAATAATGTGTGCAGTGTACTGGTTTGAAAGAGAGTTGCTGCAATATTTCAAATAAGAAGGGAGAGGGTATCAAACTGTAATTCTGACAGCTAACTTATCAAAAGACAAGTTTCCGCGCCAAAGAAATGAGAACATAATATTCCGTTCTTGCATAGCGCATATCACGTTATCTGACGTCTGTATGCGCTTAGAAAGTACTTTGGATTCCTACAAAAAGATCTATTCCGACATAAAAGTCTATGTAGACAGGATAATGCTATAGCCAACATTGCAGAACAAGTTAACATGCATGCTTTGTTGGGGAAGGTTTCTCTCAATACCTGGTAATTTCACCAACGCTGGGTTGAAATGTACATAAAGAACATGCATTTTAGCCTTTACTCCTCTACACCCCCTCCCCTAAACACACAAAAAATTAGGAGACTTTATGTTACCCAGTATGTTTCGTGAGGTTTGTTAACCATTCGAAGCTCCATCACGACCCTTCGAGAACTTGGCATCGTCCTCGGAAGGAAGGGCATGAAGGACATCAGCTTTCCGTTCATGTACCACCAATTCAAAATGAAAGCAAGAATACCGCCGGAAAAGTGCTCCAACGAGATTTCTACGGTGTAAGGTGTGACGCGACAGTTTTTTGACGTTTGGACAACGCGCTCAAGTTTCCCTGTTGCAATTCCATCTGTTCAATTCAAGAATGTAAGAAATATTCAGTGTTAACTGATACCGCCAAAATTTTTATAGTATAAGCATCCGTCTGTGCAAATGTCACAGGAAGGAGATTAATGTTGATCATGATTTCGACTTTAATGTTAAGGTAATGATTTTATCTTCAGGGCCGCAGATATAGATAGGCCTACCCTAGGCACAGCAGATATAGGTACGCATGGATAACTTGTCGTCGCAAAACATCACCAGGTGTGTATTGCATTTGCGTCAGTCCGTTTTATAATAGGGGGAACTGCCAAAAAAAAATCTCCGAGGAGTAAAATTACGGGGCATTAGCTTAGCATTGGGAAGGACTAACATTTTTTTTAGGGGAACAACATGAAAAAAAAATGCTGATAAGCCCCGAAAGGGGGAGGGGCATAAAATTAATTAAATTAAAATTTCGGGCAGGGGAGGACATACCCTACTGTCTCCTTGAGCCTTAACAATTTGCGCCTCCCCCAGATTGACGCTTATGGTCCATGGAGATTTAGTAGGTGTGGAGTGGCCTAAGAGTGCACCTTTACCAAGTCGGACAATTCTAGATATCCGAAAGAATGACCAGTTGCAACAATGATCTTTTTGTTTGTATGTTTCCAAATTACGGCTACTTGTGAGCACGAGATTTGAGAATTGCAAATAAATCAATGAGAAGTGCGTGTTCTTTCTCACCTTGTGCAAACTGGCTCCAGGAATATAAAACAGTTTGTACCTTCCGAGGATCGATGAGATCGGCACAATGGACTATCCTCAACCTGACGGGTTTGCCGACTTGGAAGTACAAACCTGAAGGATGACACTTGAAGCCTCTTGTAACAATCATCTCGTCATCTCTTAAGACGACATTCGTGGGGATATCTCTCAGAACCTCAGCTGTGATCTTTTTACTTGTACCCTTTGGCAATGCTCCTGGTGGGATGAAAAGGGTGAGTCCTTGGGCAGGAATCGTCAGTTCCCCTCCTCTGTGATCAAAGATACCCTCCGAACGACAGTTATCTCAAGTGAAGAAATAGTTGTATGGTATTGCGTGAGCATAATTACATGTGCTTATTTCTTATTAGTACTGTTCATCAAAGGCGTCGATCCTGGAGGGCAGGGGGAGGCAGTTGCCCCCCCCCCCTCCCAGAAAATTTCGGGGGGGGGGTAAAGATATCATTTTGCCCCCTCCCCATATTTCCGAACTGAAAAAAAAGAGGGGGGAAAGAAAAGAGAAAGAAAGGAAAAGGAAATGAGTGAAAAGAAAGAGAAAAAGACAGAAAATGTGCAATTTGAAGCGCTCGCTCGCATTTAACTATCGCATTGACCAATATCGATGATAATTAATGTTCTTATGAAAGGAAAATTGAGTTTTCATCTTGTATCTCTATCTAATGTTATACTATCCTTCTACACATAGAAAGTAATATATTAAAACCCGAATATTACACCAAGAAAACGAACGGCAAGTTGACCCCAAAACAGATACACTTTTAGTAGATAAAGGCCTATATATCAGTTTGTACATAGATTTTAAAAATCCCATCTTTTTTTTTTTCGTTAGCTCGTTCGCTACTCTCGCTTGTAAAATCTAGATAAAACCATCTACTGTACTTTGGTGACGAATACAATGCGTAAAGCTTTATCGGTTGTTGACTTTGTTCCCTTGTAGGCTTAAAAGTGTATTCTTATGATGAAATAACCATCATGGAAAAGGGTATATTTTTCCTCGCTCATTGCGCTCACTTGTTCATATTAATGGTTTCGGAAAGCAAACGAACTCGATAAGTTAGGGGTTACTACTTCTACCATAAAAAACAGTGTTATTCCTCGCTCGCTGCACTCGCTCGTAGTATATATAAAACAGGGTGGTTTCAAGAAGAAAACAACAGACCAGCGATGTACCAAAATAGAGTCATAGCTGGCAGCGAGGTAACCATATATATATTTTAGGCATCATAATGCCTATATTGTATTTTGATAACAAAGTAGCGCCTCTAATAACAACAAAAATCCTTCAAATGTGAAGTATATATACACACACACACATACACACACACACACACACATGTATATATGTTCATCTCCGCTTGGTCATCTTGCCCCCCCCCCCCCCCCCCATCCTAAAAATGGATCGACGCCTCTGCAGGTGTCTGCTGTTTATATTGTCTTCAGCGACCCCAACAAAACCTTCACTTCTCGGGTGTTCGCCACCTTCTCTGTACATGTTTTATTATAATGCAAACACCTTCAAATAATTACCCGTGTATACATCATGTGGCTTTGTGATTGTACAGTAAGTATATAATATATCTTTTGCAACCCTTTGCAGCTCTCGCGGAAATATGTTATGAGACATGTATATACATGACGTTGTATCAACAATTTAAAAAATTCGTTGAGATGAGTTTCCTAGTAAGAATTCTCGCCCTCGGGGCTTGATACCAATCAAAACGAATGTATTTTAAAGTAAACATTACTACACATGCATAAAAGATGTTTCATGCAATAAGTCCGCATTCTCTTCTGAAAGAGCAAGTGCAGTATTGAGGAGGATAAAATGGCTTAGCCTTTTCGTTAATTTACAAGTATGCTTTTGCACTTAAATAAGGGTAAAGCTACTTAAACTTTACGTTAGCATCCTTAATTATTTCTCTATAATTTATCGAACGATTAATCTGTCATTTTTTTTTAAGTGTCTAAATCAAGGCATATTATCAAAATGGTTTCTATGCAATTTTGTAGTGTTTTTTTTTTTTTTTTGTATTGTTTTGGTATTCTTTACTTTGTACTTGTTCTCTCCTTTCTAAGCAAAGTAAAACTTGAATATCATTCAATTCAAATGAATCAAATTCAACATTTTCCCGCATTGCAGCTGCAGGTACACAAAGCAAACCTATGTCCACAGCAGGTGATATAGTAGATCCAACAGATCCTGTTCTTTGAAGCCCAATTGGTGCACCTCGACGGAATCCACTCAATGTTTCGGTCCTCTTGTATTCAGGTGATGCAGTGTACCATGGTGTTCCTTTGATAAATAGAATGATGTTGAATGTATTAGTATTGATTTGAGGGTAATCTAGATCCTTGTAATGATGACAATTAGTTCCTGGGGGAAAAACCCCGGAGTAATCTCATGCTGAATTGCTCACCATGTATTTCAAAGGTATATAGAGAACATCAAATATTTAACATTCTTCAGGTAAGAATTGTGACTGAGAAATGACCAGGGATGGTGACATTAAAAGAAAGGAGAGCCAGATATTGTATGAAATACCAAATAACTCAAAATGTCAGAAGAGCAGGCCCACTGCTGTGGGCGTGATGATCATTGTTCTCATTATCTTTATTATCAATTGTTAATTAATAATTATTGGCAAGTGTTATCATAATGATTATTAGCAGTATTATGAGTAGGCCAATTATTATTTAAAAAGTATCTTTATCTCATTACTATCATTATCGTAATCATTATTAGTAGTAGTATTCTTATCATCAAATCATCATCATCGCCATCATCATCATCGTCATCATTATTATCATTATTATGACCAGTGTGTCTTCATTGCTCTGAAACCATTCTTTAGCGTTCTAAAACGAGTCTATTCATATACTTTAAGACACATGTTAAAGGTATCCACTTGATGAGCTTTTATCATTATCCTGGAATATTATTCAGTGGGATCGTCATTTTAGAGAAATAACATTCATCTACCCCCCCCCCCCCCCCCCTCACCCTTTGGGAATTTTACATGGTGTTAGACGAACATATGTATATTTTGAGAGGTGCAAAACTGCCGAACTTGCAATTGGTAAGTCGTCGTGTTCAAGCACAACACAAATGAAAACAACTGTCGCAGAAAGGCAAATTGGTGGATAGGTCGCGCCATATACAGTGGTATCCACTTACACCCTGTCTAGCTTTGTTTTTGCTTTTCCTACATGTGTGAGGATGGGTGTGGGCGAGAGTGTGCGTGTGTATATATGCGTAAATATATATGTAATATGCACACTGTAAACCACAACTAACCTATTTCACTCTTTATCTTACTTTTATTCACTATCCTGACGAGTTAATAAAATAATGAAAGTAGTGTCTTTGATATTTATGTCATATACAAATAACATTTACATAAATATATATTATCAATATAATTACCTGTATATTCTCGCGGAGATGGTTCATAAGTTGGACTGTAAATGGTAGAACTGTGAAATAACAAACAACATTATTTAACATAATTTTATGAGAGCACATTTCGTGGTGGAAGATAACGAGAATCGGTGTCTTTGGGTAAATGATGAACAGAACTTTGCTGCTACTGACCCACGTTGAACAGGTTAAACTTTTGGCAATAATGTACACGTCCAAAACCCTTCTGTTTCTACGAGTGAGCAGAATCAGAGACAGACACACAGAAAAGTTGGTTCGTCACTATAATCCACTAAGCCTAGATTTTTTTTTTTTTAATTTGTCAACCAATCTGCTGCCGAAATATTATGATATTTCGGAATCTAGCTGGTGAAATAAGTCGCTTGCTGCCCGAAATCATCTTGATTCTAGTTTTTACGAGCGATAAGAGCGAGCGAGCAGACGAGAAAATGAGATTTTTTTTTTATTTTCGGCTGTTTTTTTTTTTTTTTTTTTTTTTTTTACTGAAAGTGAACTATTTAGTCAACTTGCCGCTCAATTTCTTGGAGTGATATACAGTCTCGATAATATATTAGAACCTCTGAGTAGAACAGCATAACATCAGATGGAGACACAATATTCAAACCCTTCTTTTCCTTTCATAAGAACAGTAATCATCGGCATTGGATAAGATAGGTAAATGCGAGCGATTGCTTACTTACTTTTTTCCCCTTGTTTTCTGCTTTCTTTTAATTTTCCATCTTTTTTCATTTCTTTTCTCTTTTTTCCAACTTGGAAATTAAAGGAGAATGCAATCCAGGCATCAGTGTGCTATTCATGAATAAAGATGACCAAGAAGAGTAAGCAGTAAAAGTTTGAGCAAAATCGGACAATCTGTTCAAGAGTTATGAATTTTGAAAGGTTCAGTAAATTCCTATTATCGGGATCCTTGAGTTGGCAACTTTGCCAGCATCTGTGATGTCATCGTGGACAACTCTCAATTCATTTTGTACATAATTAAAAAAAAAAAAAAGATTTATATGAAATTTCAAGTCAGGAATCAACATAATTCTTACCAAAATGTTTGCAGAATTGATATAGCCATGTCATATTCAAACAATAAATCTTTTTTTTTTCTTGAAAATAAAGAAAATGTTAAATACTGTGTACAAAATGAATGGAGAGTTGTCCACGATGATATCACAGATGCTGGCAAAGTTGCCAATTTAAGGATCCGATAATAAGGATTTACTTAAACTTTCAAACTTCATAACTCTTGAACAGATTGTCCGATTTTGCTCAAACTTTCACTGTTAACTCTGTTTATTCTTCTTCATTCACTGGAAGCACACTGGTGTCTGGGTTGCATTCTCCTTTAAATGTTAAATAAACATGGAGGAGTAGCATATTGCTTTAATGGTATGTTAACACTTTCAACATGCTGTAGTCGTTTCAACAGAAAAACATGCTGGATGCAGGCCTTTCTAGTGTTGAATCTAGCATGCTCAAAGTGTTATCTACCCTTTTGGAAATGTACTCACTCCTCCATCCTTTGAAGTGTTAACATTATGAATTTTTTTAGAGTGAATGGTTTAACGTTTCCCGGTAGAGCGGTGTTTATAATCTTTGATACTTACCTTATTTTGGAACATGCTTTAGCTTGGCTGTCGCCTAAAAATGTTGAATCAGGACCATGACCGTAGAAAAACGTACTGCCCGATGAATGAATTTCTGAAATAAAATAGATTTTTTTTCCTTATTTTTACTTTTTCATAATAATCCACACTCTTAGATAAAATGTTGCTCTAGAAAAAAGTGGTTCTTTAAAGAACCATTAAAGGTTCGCCGGAGGGTTTTATTCTTCCCTCACACTTTCTTAGACGATAACTGAAAATCTACACGATCAATTTTCGTGAAATTTTCGTCAATCATCAGTCCCTATCGGGTAAAGCTCCCATGACGTCATCAAGGCGCCATTTTGTCAAAATCAACAAATAAAATGACCATATCTTCATTACGAAAGGTCATATATCAATTATCTTTCGCACAAAGTCGATATCAATCCAAAGAATTCTATTTACTTAGACGCGCGCTTACGCGTATACGTCTGTTCGTCAGTACGTACGCGCGCAAAAATAAAATTGCTCAGAATTGTCTCAAATCCATTCTGCTCACGCTTTAGGCCATCTTAAGCATTTCGAAAATGTCCGCGCGTAAGCGCCAGCGCGCGCGTCTTTCCCTTGCTCAGGTCATAAATGGAATCGATTGTAACTGATCATGAGGTAGCACGAGCGCGCCAAAGTTCAAAATCCGTGCGCGCGTCTATGGGGCAAATAACATAAAAATGTGAAAAATCACGTCTTTTTACAATCCGCCATAGCTCTTCAGAATGGTTGAGGAACCTCAACTTTTATAAATATTCTGAAACCTTATGAGTTGTAGATACGAATCTATGAAAAAAATACTTTGTCGATGCTATGAAGTCATCATATCAGCTCCTAAACTCAAAAATTCGATTTTAAATTCATGATGTGTCATATTTTCTGCATTTAAATTAAGCTATCTCGCTTATTCTTGGTCAATTGTCTCCAGGATTCTGACATGTTGTAGCCCACATATTTTCTAAAAGCCACATGTATGCATTTTTTTCTTTTTCCCGACAGCATCAAGGTCTTATTCTGCGACGGAGGCATGTCAACTTTTCGCATTTTACGTGTATCCTCTATGGGACATGGCTCTTTAGATTCTACATTCTCGTCTTCTTTGAGCAAAAGCTTCGCTATTTCTGCCTGATTTTCGCCCAGCTTCGAGTATGTTGTACCTAAGAAAATTCTATTAATTACTGTGACTTTCATTTTTTTTATCAGATCAAGTTTATCTTTACGACTGACCACCTAATTCGTCTTCAGTGACGAATTAAAAGTTTTCGTTTCATTTTGTTTCTTTGACGAAAAAAGATATATCAGGAATTGAATGTTAGTTTTCTAATTACTGAATCACCATGTTCGGCCTATAATGAAGACTAATCAATATTGACCACCAAAAGCCTGTAGTCATCGAAGCTCAAAACACCAACGTGTGGCCAATTGAGCAGTCAGATAGATAATGTAATATTGAATCTGTTTCATATAGAAAATGAAATAATTGTTACCTGCAGGTCCTTCGAATAAAGGATAAGGTTCGTATCTTGCTGATCGATAACTGCTGATGTGAAGAAGAAAGGGATGAAAATGAAAGGCTTATTCAACAGCATTTACGGTCGTTCCGGTAGCTCTTCCATCACTTTTTTATGCAACTTAGTTTAACCATAATAGCTCTTCTGACGAGAGAATTTTTACAGGAATAGCATGATCATTCCTAGCTCTTCCTCCGCGTCCTATAGCAACTGTTACAGCAGAAGTTCGTCTCACAAACAATAGTAATAAAGCGCATTATAATAAGATTACACATCTCTATACGCTCCACATACAGTATAAAAAATATACAATCAATACCGAATAATAATATACATGTATATTAATAAACGAAAATTTCTATCGCAGCAATGTGAAAAAATACTGCTTGTAAGTCCAACATGGTGCATAGATCGAAATAGATTTCCTCGGGCCCTGTATATTTGTTACTATCATCACCGTCATCATTAAAAAAAAATGCCCATGATAATAATACCATTATATAACAGAGCGTGAAATAGCTAAGCTACAAAATATCGAGAGGTTTAAAACGTCACTTGAAAAATGTAGGTTATGTTAATTCTGCTATGCTATAATCAATATCACTAATAAATGTTCATGAAATCAAGTGTTTGGAAATCAAGAAAGAAATTATCTCTGCCAATAGGCTGACTTTTGATGGCATGCTAAAGATATGACAAGTTTGTGAAGAAACAAGTGATAGGTCGGGAAAGTCGAGTGGTCTTGGCTAAGACGGATTTGTGAAATATGTACGGATATTTTAGAGCACGAGCATGGAGATTTCGTTGATCTTGCAGTTATGACGGTTTAAAAATATTATTATTGTTGATTTGGCGTCACCTGTGCCTGGGAGGGGAAAAGCGAATTGAATCACTGTAACCCTGAGGTCTATCCTCCCGATATCACTGATTGGGGGTGTGCAGGTAGGCCATATACAACGGTCCCTCTAGCGAAAAAGTGTCCAAAGTGTAAGAATATTTTGAATTTCTTATTGCTATACCAAAATTATGAAAATTATGCCTGTAAAAGGACACCAAAGGCCGTTTGTGGACCGTACTTCATTCTATGGAATAAATATTCAAACGCATGCATCCTAAAAGAACGGTGTCTCTACCTTTTCAATGGTACATGCCCGGGGCCCGCTGCACAAGGTCTATCGTCTGACCAGAGTTCGATGGGTCCGGTCAGTGGTTGTAGAGAAGTGTTTTTCGACGATTGACTTTCTGAAACAAAAATCATGTTTTATTGTTTTTGTTGTTGTCTTTTTCACAATATAAGGCGATATAAACATGCTTACTAAAACTTGAAAGTGCTAATTACCATGACTGCATTTTATGGAGCAGCCCATCAAGTTGAGGAAATCATCAATTACCATAAAATATCCATGAAGTGTAATGTATTTCACTATTCCACAAATGTATTTCACTGGTTAAGAACTTAACGAAAAAAAGAATAATCATCAAGAATTGAATGTGGGTTTTCCAATTAACTGAATTACCCTTTGTTATCATGGTTATTGAGAATAATCAATACTAGCGGGGCCCTTGGAAAATCCACGGGATTTGGGGGTAAATAAATTTTTGTGATACATTAGTGACAAATTTGGTAATTTAAAATTTATAAGTATGCATATAGTTGAATAGATGGCTTTTTTCTCGATCCTTTTAACTACTTGTATAAATCTGATAAATCATATTCAGTTTTGGGTTTGTTTTTTTTTCTTCTTTTTTTTTTGTCTAGTTGTCATCTGAGTGGAAATGGAACACTCCAAAATCTGAAATCTAGCTCTTTTTTTTTTTTTCCTTGTCAAGGAAATTTTCGGATGTTACAATGGTTAGCTTTTGAAATTCTATGGGCCATCCATTCAACATGTCTAATTCATTGACATGTCGACAACATCCCCTCCATGCTGCTTCACAGTGAGAAAGATTTATGGTGCAGTTGCAATGTGCTGCAGGGCCGTACACAGAAACTTTTTTCCGGGGAGGGGCAAGACGCCTAAAAATTTTCGAAGAAGCTCGAAAGCGAGGGAGTGAAGCGACCGAGCCGGTCACGAGGGCGCTTTTGCATTTTTAAAAGTGAAATTGAAGGATTTGGTGCACACTTTTCGTGGATTTTGTGAAAACTTTCAGTAAAAAATGTAAGTTTTCAAAATTTCGGGAGGGGGGGGGAATGCCCCCCTGCCCCCCCCCCCCCCCCGCTGCTTACGGCCATGCTGTGGCTGTGCTGCGGGTGACGAAGCTAAGGAAACCCTGCACAATGCAACAGATGAGATCTACATAGGCTAATAGAGCATCAGATAGCCTATCTAACATGTCTAATAGTGAATCTGTTTGATAATAGAAACTGAAATAATAATGTTACCTGCAGGGCCTTCGAATAAAGGATCAGTTTCGTATCTTTCTGATCGATAACCCCTGATGTGAAGAAGAAAGGGATGAAAATGAAAGGCTTATTCAACAGCATTTATGGTCATCCGATAGCTCTTCCATTACTTGTTCATGCAACTTAGTTTAACCATAATAGCTCATCTGACGAAAGAATTTTTTACAGGAATAATCCGATCATTCATAGCTGTTACAGCAGAAGTTCTTCTCACAGACAATAGTAATAAAGACGCATTATAATAAGAATACACTGCACATACAGAAATAAAACATATGAAATCAATACGAAATAGTGTCTGTTGACTTAAACGAAAAATTCTGTGGCAGCAATTCGAAAAATATTCCTCGTAAGCATCGTAAGTCCGTCATGGTGCATATAGAAACATAATCTGTTTATAACCATCCTCACCAGGATTATATGAAAACGTCCGATAAAGGACTTAGGAGAATGTGGGAGGATGTGATAAAAGGATAATCATGTGACAATTTCATATTAAAAAGGCCATTCATTTTTGTAAGTCCTGTTAGAGTACCCAAATTTTACAGAGTGGAAATGTGGAGGGGCACACTTTAATACCCCCTATTTGGTTCTGTAAGTGACATGGTGGAGAATAGAATGAGAATGGTGAATAATGTTTAGATTCCAGATTAAAAGAACCAAGTGAAAAGACAAAGACAAGCCTAGTCTTTTCTGACAAAAGACCAAAAGTCTAGGCACGACATGGCACAGGTATCATACCCGACGTAGTAGTGTGGCCTCCAATAGCTATTTTCGTAATCCTCATCAATAGTGGCGTCATCTGTCATGTCTGTAGACTTAGCTTCAAAAGGTGGCTTCCTTTTAGGTTGCTTATATTTACTGCCCTTGTTTTCAGGTGACTTTCTCCTCCTCCTCCTTCTTCTTTTTCTTCTTTCTCCTTCTACTCCTCCTCCTTCTCTTCCTTCTAGTTTTCCCCGTCTTTTTCGTTTTCTTCCTCTTCTCCTTTTTCCTCCTCTTCTTCCTCTTCTTCTTCTTCCTCCTCCACCTCTTCTTCTTCTTCTTGCTCCTCCTCTTCTCCTTCTCCTTCTCCTTCTTCTTCTTCTTCTTCTTCTTCTTCTTCTTCTTCTTCTTCTACTTCTCCTTCTCCTCCGTTTTCTTCTGTTCGTCTTGGTACCATTAAATGGTGCAGAAGCGCTTTGTGCGAAGGCTTCTGTCATCTCATGGTCTTAGGCCTCCCTGTTGCGAGGCCAGTTGTATGTATCTAGGGGAACGGTCTACAAATGATGGGTCCAGCAGCTGACCCGGTTGGTAGCCCTGCGAAGTCTTCTTGTTAACTGTTCCGAGGGCTTCAGCCTTAGGGTAATCTTTAAGAGATTTCTCAGATTCCTCAGAGGGACTGTCCTCGTCATCAGACGAGTCCTCCTGGGTAGTCGAGGCTGGTTCGTCCTGAACTCGTCGGTGCCTCAGCCGATCCAGATTACGTTCATCCATCATTGTTTTCATATCCAATTAGCCCATTTCTCGTGGATCATAGTTTTGTTCTTTGGTTAGTGTTTTTCTCCAAGCTCCATTGACGTCATGCGTTCGTTCAGAAATCTTGCGTTCGGAGATCTACTCCTATGTCACAAAGAATCTCCTAAAAGCTCATAAGAGTTCCTGAACTTGCAACAGCTATTAGCTGATATCTGTGCAATTGACATTATTATCTCAGGCCTACATGATAAAATATCCAGAGTACACCATGCCTGTATGCTTTTATCAAATGGTTTTATGATTGTCGACCTTCGTTCCTCCTCAAGTGCCAATGTGATAACTATGCCAACATAATTATGCAAACATAATTATATGCAAACCACAGAGACCCTATATATTGACACTAGAGGGCGTATTCCCCAGGTTGCTGTGACGATTTGATCAGGCCGTCCGCGCCATCTTAATCCGGGCAAAAATCAACATAAAAATGTAGGTACGGGCTATAGGGGCTTAGCTCAGCAGCCGTATCATACAAGGTAGATAAAGGCACCATTTTGGCACAAAACTTCCTTATGGACAAATTTTATATTTTTGGAAGTGTAACCACCCAAACCGAGGTTGGAGTCGGGGGCAGGGGCAGGGAAGGGGTGACCCCTTAAGGTGCTTAAATGTACATTGTATGCAATTGGGTGAGCTTTACGATGGAAAATAGGCACAAGTTGAGAAGTGAGAAATTTTCAAACGGTGTCTAGAAGATACTAATGTGTCCCTCCCTGAGGAAGGGGGGGGGGGGCTAAGGGTGAAACACCAAAGTGCCCCTTTGATAATAAATATGAACAATTTCCTGCCTATATGAGTAATGGATAGTTAGATTTTAAACAAATTTGGTTGGAATCATTCCTAACCAAAAAGAATTATCAAATCGGGTAAGTGCGTACTGAGAAATGTGTTTGTTGGGGTAGCACCACCCCAAAGTGCCCTTGGGGCAGAAATAGATAGTAGATAATTTTTTTTCAATGAGAAGCAGCTGGATTTTGACCAAACTTGGTAGGAATCATCCTTTTGCAAACGGAAATTATAACTGTTCATAATCTAATTGTACTTTCATAACCTACTGATAAATGTAATATGTCATTTTTAGCAATAGGGGCACTTATATAAAATTTTGTCCCTAGCCCCTTCGCCTATTTCCTCAGTGAGGTATAAGCAGGCCTACCCAATTTGAATAACTTTAAACTTAGGAAAATTGAAATTGTGCATTATTATATTGAGAAGCCCTAAAATGTCCATGTGTTTTAATGCACTTTGGGTGCTACCACTACCCTTTCACTAAGAAGTGAATCGTATACATCTGAATAACTTGCATGCCCTTATCTTAAATATGATTCCATTATCTCGTTAAAATTGTTCCATACTCAGGGGACTTACAAATATGTGTGTATTTTAACCAAAGGTTCACTTTGAGGGTGTTGCCCGTGTCACCTATTTATTTGGGGGAGGAACTCTTGTAAATACATCGTTCCCTTAAAAAAAAATCAAATCATTTATATTTTTGCCACTCCATAAACTCACATACCATGCAGTAGGCCTACATTTCAGCACCCTAGGAAGGATTATCCCCTCCGTGCCCCCCCCCCCCCCCGGCCCCTGCCCTTAAATGACAAGGAGATCACAGTCATTATAAAACATGAATATATTTGGTCATATTACTTTTAAGTTACATACAACGTTAAACAGAGGAAAATGGTAAAGGAATTGTGGAGAAATTGACATATCTCAACTTGCTCCCATATAGGCTCACATGTTATAATCCTGGCAGAATCGGAGTTTTTGCCCGGATTAGGATGGCGGCCTGTCTGTTCTAGATCTATTGCACACAGCAGCATTGCGCACGCCCAATGCGTAGTGAGCACATGCACAGAAATAGAAGACGTCTTCTATTTCTGTGATAGTGAGTGCAGATAGTGTCAATATATATATAGAATCTCTTTGATGCAAACATATATGCAGACATAATGCAAAAATATATGCAAACATAATGCAAACATAACTGTTTGCATAATACTTATGCAAACATGCCCTTTATCCCCGGGGGAATGTGTCTCATTGAGGCCTTTTCACTCGACTAGGTTCTAGTCCGAGACGGAGCCTGTGCTATGGCCAAGGTACAATAAAGTTAATTAGTTAACTTTATTGTTAATTAATTCTAACTGAAAATACTGAGACATTCTATATCTAGAAAATAGCCTTCAAAACCCCCAGCTTTGTATTCGTTTAATTCAGTTGAGCCCGGTGATACTCGGTCTAAAGTCATAGAGGAAAAATTAGTGATTAGTCTAAAAAACTTCTATTGTTAAAATGCTGGATTAGACCGAGTGTCAGGGTTAAATCTTAGCTGAATTAGGGTTTATTGTTGGACCCATGAAAAGCTAAAAGTAAAACAAACAAACAAAAAAACAAACAAAACCACAGTTCGATTCTCAAGCCTCAATCCCCGTGTACACATTTTACATTTAGAGGAGCTGTGGCCACGTCCATGCGCATGCGCAATCTTATTCCCAAGCCCCGCAACTCATTGATATTCATATTATGTAGCCCTATAGGTTCAGGGGAAAAAATATCTTTCTTTTCCACGTACGTGAGAACAGTAGCTGCTAATTTTTTTTACAGTTCTTGCAGAACACACGCCATTTTTCAGCATTCATTTGATACGTATAGTTTATTTATTAGCGTAAATCGGGGGGATGGGGAGGCCCCAACTTAATTGGGGGGTGGCGTGTACAAATGTCCGACCCCTCCTCATTTTAAGGGAAAATGATATTGTAATTAATCAGTTGGTGAAAATTTTCATATAAATGTCATAAACGACGGTCATAGAGTGGAATTTTCATTTGAAATGCTCTTAAACACCCCAAAATTAGTGGCTACTTTTTGCTCGCTCGCAAAATAAAAGAATTATATGTGTGTGGGGGTCCACTCGAAAATGATTTCGGCAAAAAAGTCGAGATCATCCCCCCTCCCCCTCCTCAAAACGGATTAATTACGGATTAGTTGAAATTTTGTCCCGTCATTTTCAAAGTTTAAAAAAATTCTTGGCCCGAATTCACAAAGTTGGTTTCAGTCAAAACCGTGGTATGAACCATGCATTTAAACCACGGTTCAGACCACGATTTAAAATTGCGAATCACAAAGGTGGTTTCAGTTGAAAGCCAATGTTTCTTCTCCTGATTTTACGTCATAATTGAGTCCACTGTATGGGGTGGTCTGAAACAAATTTCGCATCGCGGGTCGTGAATTTCGACATGGGATGCAAAGTTCAGGACCTGGGATGCGAAATTCACGTCGCACATGACCTGTTGTCGAGCGTACTTCAGGGCCACCATACTGTGGGCCTTCAGTTTTAATCAACTCCACGCGCTTGGCACACTAGTCTTTCAGCTCAGCTTATGAATAATTCATAAGAATTTACGCTAACTATTTTGCGTTTTTAGCTCCCCCCCCCCAAAGTGCCGCCCGGGGCACTTGTCCCCTTACCCCCTCCCCCCCCCCCCCCCACCCCCACTAGACGCAGCCCCTGGCCCTCCACATAATAGGTGAAACATATGCCATTGAAGCGCGTCCTCTCTGTTTTGGTCGTGCATCAACAAACAAGGACACATTGTTTATCGCCCCCCCCCCACTCTCTCTCTCTCTCTCTCTCTCTCTCTCCATCTCTTTTTCTCCCTCTCATACATTCTTGCATCATGTCATGTCACTGAACTGTAAGTGAAAGTCGTGTTATTGTAGGCCACTTTCGATTCGCTCGCAACACGTGGTTTTGAGGTCCGTAGATCTATACGACGTGTACGTAATTCATCCTGGTTCTCTACATCTGCTATTTGAAACCAGCATCTTGGTGGATATTTCCGACCTCACGAAGTCATCATCGCTCGCATAGTCATCAAATCTAACAATAGTCAGACAGTAAGTTACAATTCGACATTAATACATTTTCTTATTGTTTGTTGTGGATAATCAGGTAATTAGGCCTCTATAAATTATGTAGATCCACGCGAGTCTGCTGTACGATGTGTTCAGACCATCCTCCTGGCCTAATTGGAGAGACGTGTTATGAAACTTGTGGGATACTAGCCTGTATGGAACAGGCTAGGTTGGAGTCGGGTGGGACTGCACTGAGAGAGATAATATGTGCAGTCTCCAGATTTGTAGTGTCAGATACATTATTATTTGTCATACTGGAAAATAAAACCGATCTGGTCTACCTAACCTAGTAAAGAGTACGAGGGAAAGTGGACATGAGAAAACAAGTTGGTGGTGAATTTAGCCCGGGAGTTTAGCACTTTCGTTAGTTCTGTATCTAGGTGACGTGAATGCAGTAGACTCTGTTCCCTATTTGTGTAGGCCTTTGACGTTCTAACAAAAACTGAAAATAAAGTATAAATTGTTTACGTTTGAAGCTTGATTTTCCTGCGTGCATGTTTGAATCAACTAAACCTAAAACCGTGAAATTAGGCGTACTTTTTTTGAAAGTTATGAATGTTGAGGACATAAAGCCCAGCATAGAACTAACTTTAATTAGTGTCACACTGCCACTGTCTGCCAGTGTCATAGGAAGGTGCAGCTGGGGAGGGGGGGGGGGGGGGTGATTCATGATGATCATGCGAATGACGAGAAGGTCAGAGGGGCAGAGTCCTGTTTTCTGTCATGTACTCTTTTTGTTTTCTTAGATTTTTACCATTGATTTGTTTGTGGGTGTGTGTGTGTGTAGTGTGTGTGTGTGTGTGTGTGTGGGGGGGGGGGTGGGGTTATACTAGGGCCCCAAAGCTCAGCCACTCTGGATTATACATCCAAAAAGTTACTAATAATAAGCATTGTGAATATCAAGGATGTCAGTGGACTCGTGCATGTAGTTCTCTATTCAGATGTAGAAATTACTGAAAATGTCTTCATTTTCCAATTTGTTATTGTCTGTTGGGTTTTTTTTTTCTATGGGTTTAATACTACGATCATGAGGAAGGATGTTCTTTCAATTTTCAAATTTGGGAAAAGAGAACTTTTACACTCTTGGCATGCATGACTCATGACACCCTGGCTCATAATATTCCCCGAACTTGATTCCGTGATAACTGTTTTCCCTGAAATTGGTGCTGTGGTAGGCCTATTTCTTTCTGCCGAATCCACGCAGCCATACTCATGCACTGTGTTATGACTGAAGGCCATACATTTTCCACACTGCATGATCCTTGCCCCCAATCTCTCAAGTGACGGTGATAGTGGTTTGCTATCATCATAAGCCCCCCCCCCCCCTTCCGCCCTCATCTTTTTACATACATGTACAGTAAAGGGGAGGTTTAGTGCAGATTTTCCTGGCGAAATACTGTACATGATGTACGAGATACTTTTATTTCTATTACCGAAACTGTTAAAACAGAATTTTTTATTGAAAAAAGTACAGTGGGTGATTTGACGGTTTGTGTTCGGAGCAAGGAGGGCGTTAACTCCTATAATTTTATACTGTAAACTTAATGCCTTGCTGGCTCCAAACGGACGTATTATACTTTGTGTTTTGAGGAAAAGAATTTCGACCTTGATAAAGTTAAAAACTTGAGAGAAGAATTGTTTTGAAACATTGATCTGTAATTCGGTATGCTGTTTTGATGAACTCGATGGCTACAACTTATAAGACGTCATTCTTGCATCAGTTCCAATGTGAAGGCGATCCATTTTATTTTGCAAGGAAACCAGAATAAGATTAAGGGTTCTTTCGATGACAGACGTGTTTACTAATTGCATGCATGTTTCTTGAAGAAAAAATTCTCTTGACAACTAAGAAGTGTGCCAGAGGCTTTTCTGATATGTAGAAGAAACCCATGATGCAAACTGAATTCCATCTAGATACATGTATCTTTTGATGGTTTCGATGGTGGAAGAACGAATGTAAGTGGAAGGCTTCACGGTACAACAAGTATTCTTTCTTGAAGATGAGTGTGATCCTGAAAAGGACTTACCCACTCTCTACCCAATGAATTCCATCTGTTTGTGTGTTTTTATTGAAGAATCAACAACTAATTATCATATTTACAAATAATCAATGTGATTGCCGAATTCATTAAACATTTCTAATGAGATACCAAATTATTGTGTAACAGGTGCTGAATATTTTTGCTTGAAAGAAACTGAAACACATTAGTAAATGCGTCTGTTGTGCAATAGTATGTTCTTCTATCTTCAGGCGGGGGGGGGGGGGGTACTCTCAATCATGTGCGTTCCCTTTTTTTTTTTTTTTTTTTTAAGCTGACAAATACAATGATGTGACTTTGCCATCTGTTGTTGCTTTATCCCCCGCGCCCAACGCCACCTTTCACTGCACATGCACTTTCAGATTTCTTTTTCCTCTGCCCAAACAATCGTGTCATTGGAAAAAAATAGTGGACTGGTTGAAAGTTGGGTATAAAAGAGAGACGAAGAAGACTCCATATTCCCGCGCTCCATCTGAACATTTTTATGTTGAACTGCGGAGTTGCATAATCAATCAGAAGACCTAAATTGCCTTATTATCAGTGTGAAGAGATTTAGTCTAAGATAATTATTGTGCAATTAACTGTACAACACATGCTTTTTGGCGTTTGCTCTGCATCATTAATTCCATAACCGAATTTGCCCTAAAACACCAAACATGACTCAGAGAACCTACCCCCCCCCCCCCATCAACCCTTATCCCAATCTCCTTTTGACTAATAAAGCGCGGAACACGTAGGACTGTCTATTGGAGCGTCTTTCCACCCTTTACAAGATACGCGAGGCCTTAATTACTTGGTAATCTTCACCATTATACCCTTTCTACCCTGTAATTGGTAAATTATTTCTCTTTTTTTAATCCTCAAGGCGAGATGCGGCAATTTGTTTACTCGAAGACAAATTTCTGTCATTTCATTTGGCAAGGGTTCACAGATGCAGCATGTAAGAATAGTCCTGAAAAGGACTGTTCAGGTATATTCTTTCGGAAGAGTCCTAAAAAGAACTATTTGTGAACCAGGAGAAAGAATGATATCGACGTTTAGAATGGTGTTGTTATTATTCTTAGTCAGGAAATGATAGTTGTTTAAACGATGAGGCAGAAGCCTTTTGAATAAAAGAAAATAATGAAAAAGATGGGTTGGAAAGTTATTCCCTGAGAAATGTGTTAGAAAAAATATGAATTTCAAGTGTGTCGATCACTTCTTAGTTTTTTGTTTTCTTTGTCCCTCCCCCCCCCCCCCAAAAAAAATTCTCAATTCTGTGACGTGATTTGTGAGTATGAGTACAGCCTAAATCTGAAACTTTTATACGTTCATTGTACATTTTCTGTGACTGCTGGTAGGCCTACCTTCATTCGTAGGGCGACTCTTATAGTATTATTATTATTACTATTATTATTATTATTATTATTATTATTATTATTATTATTATTATTAATATTATTATTATTATTGTTGTTGTTGTTATCATTCTCGTCATCATCATCATCATTATAAACCGCTCGTTATATGGACTCGAGAGCTGGTCAGCGGTCACATTCCTAATCCAATTTCTCTTTCAAGCCCCCCCCCCCCTTTTTTCCCCTCCAGAATCGACGCAGTAATGCATGATCATCGACTTTTCTCTACTTTGCACTATTCCATGCAAGGTTTGGATATATATTGATGTGAACTTTGGCTTTTATATATTTTTGGATCGTTTCTACACAAAATGTGTTTCAGCAATGATTACCCTCACTTTCTTGTAGTTGAGGCAACGAAAGAGCGTCATCAAAAAAAGACGTTGTTTAATTGAGTGGCCTAGAAGAATGTCTTGAGCATTGTTAAGGAATTATTCAGCCTTGACCACACAGATGACCAGTGCGTGCATACTTTGACCAAGAAACTCCTTGGTTGCCTCAGTATCAAAAAGGGAGTGAAGGCGAGTGAACCTATTGGAAGTAGAATGGTAAACGTGTAATAATAAACCACTGGAATGAATGAGTCAGGTTTCTTGGTAAAATCAAAGAGTTGAATTTCAGAAGAGAGTGCACGTAGAGTGAATTAAGAGGGAATGAAGAGTAGAAATCATGATATATTCACTCTTTATTCACTCTTTTAGGGGTGACTCGAAGTCCTTGAGTGATCACTGAGGTCACCCCTCAAAGAGTGAATATCACAATTTTTACTCATATTTCACTCTTAATTCACTCTAAATGCTCTATCTTCTGAAATTGACCCCTATAGCAGAGTTAATGCGTGCACTCTTTTTTTTTTTTAAAGACTGTATCTTCCACGAGTAGCCCACATCATATAGCTTGTACATCATCATTTGCTATTAGAGCTTGACTAGTTAATTGATTGATTGATTGATTAGTTAATTGAAATTGATTTATCAATTAATTTAATTCATTAATTGATTAATTTTGATTTGTTATTCATTTATTCATCGTGTTCATCTATTCATTCAGGTTTTATTTAAAATAGTGAGTATAGGTATACATTCAGTCAAATAAACTGCTTTAGAAGTACGCCCTCAAGAACAACATGGCAGCACATATTTATACTAAAAGTATATATTACAAAAAATACATCAAGCATTCATCATGTTCACGTGTCTTGATACATACGTGAAAAGATGTGACATCATCTTAACAAAGTCGTTTGTATATTTAGTTCGAAAAGCCTAGAATTCATTTCTTGGGCAAACGTACAACAGGCTCTTTTTCTCCGTACGTTGCGGACCAAGTAGTTTTTTAGGATGGTATTGAAGAATAGGACTTTCTCACTTTTCAATTTCTTACGGAAACGCAATGAGATTATGAATGAAGCATGATGATATTCTTGATGTCAGTATGATTATAGGCCTATTCATTGTATTTTTACGCATGGTATGGGATATGAAAATTACCAAATACATACATCTTTGACTCGCCTAATGAATGATGCAGATAAAGACGCATTGCACATATTATGATTTGAAGTCTAGATCAAGTCGGATACAGTGTTTTCCTAAAAGATATCTAAAAGCTCTCTTCCTGGAGTCTCAAGCCCTAAAGTGAACCTCATTTTCAAAACGGCTAAACAATGCTAAAGCCTCTGTTGGGGTTGATGGCCTCAAGTCCTTGACCAATTTGACTTTAACTACGTCACGACTTTTACCAAGTATTGCGGAACGGGTGCATGCATTATCTGCAAGCAGTGGTGCTATATGACCAAGGAGAAAGGAGATGTAGTGCCTCCTTGCTTTGAAAGGGCTTTGAATAAGAAGTCTATGAAGGGCCAGTAGGACCTTTAGCTTCCTTGTGATAAATTGGTATAATTCATATGACTCCACTCCACAGAGCATTGGCATAAGCATGGGGAAATAGGAGTCAATTCAAGATGCAAGACATGCCCGTTCAAAATATGAGAGGGGGGGGGGGGGGGTAACCGCGGGGATTTCTTCAAATGAGTTTTTTTCTTTCTTTCTTTTTTAAAGCGAATATTATAACACGCCGCAAGTAAATGAGTGCCATGCATAAAAAACGCGTTTAATAGTACCCCCTATAATAATCTAAGCGCAAAAAGAAATGGTGTAGTAGCTATGCTCTGTCATGGTTATACGTGTAGAGTAATGGTGCATGAGGCCATGGCAGATTTTCTTCCATAATCATCCAGGGATCGGAAATGTCGTTTTTGAAAAGTCCTACATAATGCTGAAAACTGCTCGTTTTTTATATTTTATGTGACGTCATTTTAATTGAAGCAAGCATTTTTTTTTTTTTTTTTTTTTTTTTTTTTGGGGGGGGGGGGGGGGGGGGGTTCGTATACTCTGTTGTAGGCCATACTCAAGAGTGTAGTTTTTGCCTAATCATGATTTGGGGAAACTGTATCTTTTGTCATATAATGCAACAGAGAGGGGGATTGAATTTAAGGGAAAATGCTTATTTATTTTCTCCGAAAGTATATACACTGCCACTGGTATAGCTGTAAATTCATATTCCGAAACAAAAATAAAACAAAAAGCAACAACAAAACCAAAAAAAAAAAAAATTCTGATCAGAGCAGAGGGTTCATAATTTTGAAAATGAATTTGAGATCGGAAGGTTAATTTTCCTCATTCTCCGAAAAATATGCTTTCGTGTTTTTCCCCTGAATATTATGACCTTAATAAATAGTACTTTATTTTCGTAATTACAAACCAATTTCATTTTCCGAATTACGAAAATTTTGACAAAACTGTAGTGACGAACCTCCTGAAGGAGAAACCTTCCGTATGACAATTTTGCGATTAACGAACCTTCGGAAGTAAAGCACCTGATTTGAGAAACGACATGAAACAAAGGCCGCTGCATAAATATCATTTCCTTTCTTCCTCACTTTTTCGTCGACAGCCCCCCCCCCCCCCGTCTTCTTTCCATTGATGATCCTATAATCTATTTGAAAAAGATCGCATCGCCGCCGAACGGCTGAATTGAATGATATTATTACAAATTTAAAAAGAATACACACAGCAAGCTGTAACAATTTATCTTGCTCATTTTTCACAAATTTAAGAGAAAAATGCTGACTAAAAACAACAAATGAGGTACATGTACGTAATAAGACATGAAGCAGTATTATTAAAATATAATTTGTTTTATGATTACATATCAACAAGATAACATATTTGGTCGTTTGAGAGGCAGGAAGTGCCCCTGTGTCCCTCCATAAATGCCTATGGTACCCACCATCGTCATTTCAATTATTATTCACATTTCGGCATCACTTCAGTTTTCAGGTTTACGAGAATTTCCGTGTTATAAAAATTTTAGAAAGAATTTAAATGTTATGTTTCTTGTGTTTACATACTTTCCTGTGAAATGTGTACCGATTATTACCTAAGACATGGAAATTTAAGTACTTCATTTTTATTCAGTCCGAAGGGTGGTTCAGGTAACTATTTATGTTATTTCAACTGTTTATTTTAAAATGCAGATAATTACCGGAAATTATTCGACTGGTCTTCAAAAGAACGTAACCCTCGGACGATTTAAGTCTCTCGACAAGGTGGTTCTCCTTTTAGCTTCTACGTCGTAAGATTTCCGAGCCAAAATGGTGTCTGACCGCCAAATATCTAACTTCCCTCGTAGTATGAGAGACCAAATGACTGTTTACTCAAAAAATGGAGTGTTCAGCTTGCCCACCTACACAAAGTACGACAGAGACAGCATTGAGAGGGCTACACGAGGGCAGAATGACAACGAGCTTTGGTCCAAGTACCGCTATGGTTGTATCGGTGCGTCCAACGTCGGGAGCGTGGTCAGGTTCTTCAGGAATCGGGATAACCGACGGAGGGCAAACCCGTGGGCTCTAGCGGGACGGATAATCGGAGATGGACGTTCCTTGAAGCATCTACCTCAGATTGCTCGCGGTCTTAAAATGGAACCGGTCGCAAGAGCAGAGTACGCTGACTATTTGCTAATGAAAGGCCATCGGGATGTAGATGTTAAAGAGTGTGGGATGTTCTTTCATCCGAGAAAGGCATATCTGGAGGCGTCACCAGATGGCCTCGTCAGTTGCAGTTGCTGCGGTGATGGCCTTGTCGAAATCAAATGCCCCAGTACGGCTCCGACCGAAAAGCCGTCACAACGCAGTGAGAAGTTTCTCCGGAGAGACAAAGGTGGAAGGCTGCATCTGAAAAAGAACCATCCATACTTCGACCAGATCCAGGCCCAACTCGCTGTGACGGGACGGTCCTGGTGCGATTTCTTCGTCTTCAGAGACAGCGGGGTGTTCGTGGAAAGGATTAAGCAGGATCCCCACTGGCTTAGATCATTCCTGATGGACATGGATCGCTTCTTCTGGAGGTTCGTTGTACCTGTGCTTGTGAGCCGAGCCATCAGGGGTAATGTTGGAGTGGTTCATCAGCCGTATGGATGCCCTTACTGCGGGGAACCAAGTCACCGAGTTAACTTTTGTTGGTATCGCTTCCCATTGCGCTGCCGTAATTGTAAGCAGTTAGGGCATAAGGCTAGAGTTTGTCTCAGTTCTTAAGCAATCATGATTATTTCCAAACCACCATATCCGGCCCTTGATATTAACCCAAAGGTATTCAACTATTGTATATTAAGGTAAGAATGTTAAAGAGATATGTCATTGCCTTATTATGTGGAAGAAGTAAAGTACTTATTGTAGAGGGTCGTATGAATTTTTGTAGTAGTATAAGGATTATTTTTCAAGGATTTTACCAGCACCATGGTAAAGAGAGTGTAACTAACGGCCCTTTCTAGACGAAGGCATGATATAGTATTGGACACGGTGCAGATTAGAGAACTGTTTATGATTACAATATTTTGTGTTACCTCTTAAATTCTAACGGACAAATTTTGCTTGCTTCCTTATAGCGATGGAACTTTAGGAATCGTCGGAAAGCTTTGCTTAATCACATCTATGAAGAGAGGCATGCTTTTGTTTGTGTTTGTTTGTAAATATAATTCCATCTTCTTACTCTTAGTTCTTTAAGAAATCATAAGGCCGATAAGTTGTAGTTTTAACTTCTCCGTTGCGTTTTGGAAAGTTAGTGTACTAAATCTTCAATCATTAGGCCAAAGCATAATTAGTCCTTTACACAATTTACACTGCGATGAATGTATCGTAATGTTTATGGTACATTTATTTCGGAATATTCATCGCATTGTTAATGTACTTCACTAGCTTTCTGGTACACTGTACATGCAGTGCTATTTTCTTTTAGTAGCGCAGCGCCTGGACGATATATATAGATGTCCTTTATATTAACCTCTTTTGTAAACGAACATAAATAACACGTATGCCTACACTGTATTCATATAGTATCTGCCAATAATTCCTGTTTTAGAGGAATGATTCCTATATTTTTTTTTTTGTTTTCACATCCATGTAATTAGTACTAAATTCCTCTCATTTCCCCCAAAAATTAACTAATTTTTTTTTTTTAATGCATTATTTTGATTGCGAGTTATTCCTAATTTTTGTTGTGGAAGGTTAATTGGCAGGTAAGCCTATTACAGGCAATAAAATACGTAGTCGTTGTAGAATTTCTTCTTCTTCTTCTTCTTCTTCTTCTTCTTCTTTTTAAAAAAAGTGTTTGCATTCATTTTCCACTCGCATATTTTCCTGAACTTGTAAAATACTATTCAGCAATATTGTATTATGTTTTTTTTTTCGTACTTTACTTTAATTGTAACAAATATTTGTGTGTCTTTTGTGGTGAAGATTCATTTGTTGCCCTGAAGAGTAAACTCTAAATATGTCAATTTTAACATAAACTTTTTTTCAATTTCATTTATAAGCACTTAAGAGATAGTTAAAATCATTGTGAAAATGCATATTAGTAATCTTTTGTCACCTCATTTTCCAGATTTAATCACAATAATTTCATTTGATTTGATTTGGTGTTAGAACAAAATTTAAAAAAAGAAGTATACACTGTATAACGAAAAGTTTGAGGCGAGCCGAAGAAAGGAGGGGGGGGGGGGGGACGAAAAAAATATAGGACGTACATGTATTTTTCTTTTTAAGTCTAACCATATCTGTTAAATATGTAGCATGTTTCAGGCTTGATTTTTATGTAAAGTAAAACTTATTAGCTAGTTTAAGAACTTAATGTTAGGCCTTATCATTTCATGACGTTTTTTGCATAATAATCTATTAACTGTACAGCTTGTTTAAATTGTAGTTACTTATATCACTTCATGATGGTTTATAAAGTACTTGCATGCATGAAGCAAATGAAATACATATACGGAACAAACTGAGTCAGGATTGTGATTGTATTGTACATTAAGCGTAATAAGTTTGTTTATCAATTTCTACACTCGAAATTTCTTTAAAGACATTCAGTCGTGGGCTTTCATGGGGAGTGGATCATAATTTGCTGACACCAGACTTTGTGAAAAGCACTGGAATTACCTGTAATGAAGATAAATTTCTGGAGCGCAGCAAAACAGGCTGTCCCACCATAAATTCTTCGGCCTGCTTCAGGCATTGTCGGGCCAGGGAAGGCGAGATACACTGTAATGACTTTGCCAAATGGGGCAAAGGGTGGAATATACAGAGCTTACATAAGGTTTGTTGGTCATAAAACTCGTGATCGACAACACCTGCAACTGGGTAAGCACCCATGGTGTCAAATTCCCCATGAAAGCCCACGACTAAGTGTCTTTAAATTAGAAATTAATCTAAAAAGATTGTGATTGGGGACAATTCCAAAATTAGATTAAGAAATCATATCAACAGTAAGATTGATTTCTAAATCTATCAGATTTGGATTTTTAATCGAATTTAGGATTTTTCCCTGATTCAATCCTGAGAAAGTGGAAGTTTGCAATAGCCCAGTATTTATGCTGAACAAATCTCGTAACACAACGAACCAATTAACCAAAGAATAAACAAACTGGGTTAGATAGGGGCAAAGCTAGGGGGGTGGGGAGGGGATAGGGGGGCGAATGCCTCTATGATTTTGCAAGTGACAGAAAAAAAAGGAGAAAAAAAAAGGAGGAGGAAGAAGAAAGAAGAGGGTGGAAAAAGAGAGGCATGGGGCTTGCAACTATATGATACCCTATTTCGTTCATTTAAAACGTCAGTAAATTCACCTATGGGTTATCTTGCCCTCTCCCTATCAAAATATCCTGGCGCCGCCGTTGGGGTTCGACAAGCAAATTCGAATACTGTCGCCAGACAGATCACAGTTTTCAAGGATATACTGACATAATGCGAAGTTCCCATCTTCATTATAGTCGACCTTGGTAAATAACAATACCGGTACATGCATGAGATTTCTGCCGTGTTCACAAAAGCCTGAAAAAAGGGAAAGAAAAGGGGCAGACGTTGTCAACGGGAATTGGTGATCGAAGGGGAGGGGGGGGGGGGGGGGGAATAGAGGTGCCGTACTCGAGTGGTTTAAGGCGCTTGATTGGAGACGCGAGAATCGGGGGTTCGATCCCCGGCGCGGCACTTCTGCCCTTGAGCAAGGCATTTTATCTACATTGCTCTTTTATCGTACATCATAATGCTACCTACATGTGCATGTGTGTTTCTTTAAAAAAAAAAAAAAAAAAAAAGTAGCCCAGCTAATTCAGGAAACGATTTCTATAGTTCACGAACCTACGACACATGCTCCGGTGGCAAGAAGAGGAAGGTTAAAAACAAAAACAAAACAAAAACAATATCTCGCTCCCTCGCACCGGCCGGGGCTTCACCATCAATGAACAGATTTTAAAAATCAAGGCTAATGTATTGCCACTTTATATACATTTACAGATGCAGTGCTCTTCACTGCTTACCATTTTGTCTGTTTCTGGTCTGGCCTGTAGCCCCCCCCCCCCCCCCCCCCGGGCCCCCCTCGATCCCCGCCCGATGCTGTCATAGCCTCCGATCATGTAAGTTGGATTATTGCTGCGAGATTCGTATTAATCAGCGCTGTATTGATTAGTGTTGGGTTGCAAGTCGACTTTAGTTAGTTTCAGGGTTAGACGATAGCAGAGGCGGCGACAGGGTATTATGATGGGGGGGGGGGGGAGGCAACATGACCCATAGGTGAATTTATTGACGTTTTAAATGAAAATCATAGAGTTGCATGAGTTGCATGACCTAGCCCTCTGTTTCCCCATACCAGCTCTCATTTCTTCCCTATCCTCTTTTTATTTTTCTCCCCCCTTTCCCACCCTTTTTTGTTGTTGATTACTTGAGAAATCCTTGGGGGGGGGGCAGTCGCCCTGTCCGAAACCATTCTGTTTACGAGTGATCAAAGTCAGAGACCGACAAAACACTTTGGATTCGTCACCAAAATACAGTAGAGTGTGGTTTTTTTTTTTTTTTTTTTTTTTTTTTTTTGTTGGGTTTTTGGGGTAAATCTGTCAACCACCTCGCTGCCTAAATGTTATGATATTTTGGAATATCGCTGCTGAAATAAGCTGATTGCTGCTTGAAATCATCTTGTTTCTGAGCCTATAGCGAGAGTAGCGAGCGACCGAACGAAAAAAAGGGGGATTTAAAAAAAAAGTCTATATATAGGCCGTTATCTACTGTAAGTGTATCAACTTGGGTATTTATGTCCAACCAAATTTGGGCATTTCTTTGGGCATTTCTTTTTATCCAATTTGAAGTTGCCCATTCTAAAGTATAATTAGGCCTACTGCTTATTTACTACCGTAACTGGACAATATTCTTCCCTCATTTGCCCAAAGTTGGTTGGACATACAATCCCCCTCGTGCTGTAATGATTTTACTCAATAATATTTTTTACAGTGTTGTTTTTTTTTTTTTTAAACTTTCCTTCTCAGTTTCTTTAATTTCCTTTATTTTCTTTTGTTCTTCTTTCAGTCTTTATTTTTTCAGTTTGGAAATTATTGGGGGGGGGGCAAAAGGTTTTTTTAAAACTTTCCTTCTTTTCTTTAATTTCCTGCACAATGGTTTCGCAGTCCGCGTTTCGTCACTCTTCGAAGTCTCGCTTTGATTTTCTTTTGTTCTTCTTTCAGTCTCAATTTTTTCAGTTTGGAAATTATGGGGGGGGGGGGGGGGGGCAAAATGACATCTTCGCCCCCTGAAAGTTTCTTGGAGGGCACCCCCCCCCCCCCCTCCCCGATCGACGCCTCTGTCCATATACCATTTAACCATGGACGTGGTGGGAATTCCCCAAAACAAAATCAGCAATGGAAGCGTGTGTTTCGATGTTCGCCATTATATGCACAATCGTTTCGCAGTCCGCGTTTCGTCACTCTTCGAAGTCTCGTTTTGATAGTTCGTTGCCTACTAGATTCAAACCGTATATAATTGGATTGATTGTCTTTAAAAAGGTGAGCAGTAAAATAAAATATATAAGTCGAAAAAATCAAGAGAGGATTATATAAGAATGAGTCAACGCTGAGGACGAACCACAAAGTCTGTTTGCCTGAAGGAAGGCTAGTTTGATCTGGAGTTCTGAACTCGCGCGTCTATTCTAGTCTCAAACAATTAACGATCCGATTCGATTGAATTGCTGAAAATAGAGCGCGCTCGCGCTCGGCCGGGATATGGATATTCTACGCTAACGTAAAAGCTAGAGCTGTAACGTTAGTGGTGTGTAAATTGAACTTTATTGTAAGGCCTAACCCTAATTATAGGCCTATCACGACTTAACTATTTTAATTTCATATCTCCCGCCTTCTTGGATACTAAGTTACTGAGTCGACTGTCCTGACGTTGGTGTCGAAAGGAAAGTCAAATGAGCAAAGTAAGACTTTAACTGTTAGATCCTGAGTTCTGTGGTACCACCGCAGCTAGCGGTGCACTCGTGTACTCCAGATTGTGTACGTTCTACTTCTAACGTTTGAACGTAACGGTAAGTTAAATCGTTAGATCATATCTGGGGAGCGTTTCATGAAGAGTTTTGTCGGTGATTTTCACCGACAAATGTTACAAGCTACTGAAAATCCTCGCATCTGATTGGCTGAGAGCAAATTAGTCAGTGAAAATCACCGACAAGACTCTTCATGAAACGCTCCCCACTAGGTCTACGTTTACTATAGATTTCTAGACCCTAGATGTTAAGACCAATTACTGTTAACATGATACATCTGACTTTTAAAATTAAATTACAAGAACTAAGATATAGTATAGACCTAATGTTAGTAGTGTTTTAGAAATGTAGGCTATATAGCCCTTAGATTAGTTAGACTAAGTAAATTTTGATCAAATATGCCAAGAAAAAGAATCATGGTATGACTAAAATAAAGAAAGACCACTTCAAAACAGACCAGTGTAGGACCTATGTGAAATGCATGGTACCCAGTTGTGTGTCCGGACAGGTTGTGTATCCGGACAGTCGATTTTCAACAGCCATTAGAAAAAGTTTACAAGCAATATTTCTTCGATTTTTAATACATATTTTACTGTTAGACAACATTAAGAACAAAATATGCTGTCTTGCTGATAAGTAACTTTAATCCAAGACAAAATAGAAGGCTTCATTTTTCATGTCCGGACACCCGACCCCAATCTACACATGTACTTATGACGGTTAATTCATCATGCATGTACCGCGGTACCGTAATTTTTGTCCAGTGTTTCCAGCCTTTATGGGGCCCGTACGCGTTACTATATTTGTAACTTTTACTATTATAGTAACTTACTGGATTTTGATTGGCTGTTGAGCAACATGACATAATCAACAGCCAATCAAAATCCAGTAAGTTACTATTATAGTAAGTTTTATGCAACGGGCCGTGGCATCTTTAAATTGGTTGGAAATTGTTTTAGAATATCAAGTTTCAGTTTACTTTGAATTGGGTGACAATTTAAAATTCCCTCATCTTTGCTTAAATCAAATAAGAATTATAATATTTTGCATTCCTTAAATTGTCATTGAACCGCAGTAATGAATTGTTTTATTTAAAAGAAAAGGATCAATTTGGTATTGATGAATATATTCATGACATTATGTTAATACTTAGATGACGCAATTCATCAGTCTTTACTTAACATGCTTTTTAAAAGCCAAGGAGGATAAATTGGTACAAATTCAAATTACTTGAATCTTCTTGTATTTCATTTAACTTGAAAGTTTTACGTATATTCTAATAAATAGAAAGTTTGAGTTAGTAAGACTTATATCGAGTGTATTCATAAGGGGCAACTCTTATGGTCTTAAGTATATTCTACTTGAAAAAAAAAAGAATAAATTTTACAGTATAAGAATAAAAAGCAAACTATAAAGGAAAGATAAAGAAGATGACAAAAGGATACAGATAAAGAGTAACGACGAAAGATAGAGGATAGAATGATAAAGAAAAACAAAATTATGGTATGACTTGAAGATAACGATGAAAAGAGAATAACATAAAGAAGGATAGAATTTAAAAGAGAGGATAATAGAGGAATAAAACAAAGAGTAACATAAGTAAAGATAAAAAGAGAAGAATAAAGGATGATGACAAAGGAAAACAAATAATGGTAGGAATTTAAGATGATAGAAGGATGAAATTAAGAATAATGTATAAGGAGGGATAGAAAGAGAAGATGATGGGACTTAGTAAAAACAAAGAGTAATGAAAGGAAAGATAGAGAAGGATAGAATAATAGAGAAAAAGTAAGTAACGATAAGAAGTGAACTTGATGAGAATAATAATAAAGTAACTTTAAGTGGTCAGGTGTCTGTAAAATAGGATGTCTGTAGACTCAGACTTCACAGTATTTCTGGTGGGATGACTATTTTCGGAACAGGCGCTATAGTTCCTGTCCTTTTTATTATATAATTATCATACCACAGTGTATTAAATTTGAAGTCTAGCAGGAACAGCTAACGTTAGGTCTTTTAGGCCTACATAATGATAAATTAGATCTTTAAGTTAGACTTTGTAAAATTTGATACACGTTCCTCTTTGCCATTTATAAAGTCAAGATTTATCATTATCATACATGTATATCATTTTATTGTTATTATTATTCTACTTATTATTATCATTATTGTTATTTATTGTTATTATTATCATCATCGTTTTTACGGTCAACTGATGGCCTCAAATGGAAGAAAGAAATTTTCACATTTTCTTCTTTTTTTTCTATTTTGCTTTTTCCTCCCCTCTTTATTATTATTATTTTTTTTTTGGGGGGGGGGGGGGGAGGTAAATCGCCTTTTTTGTATTTTCTTAATGTATATTTTGTATTTTATATTATTTATCTTGGCAAATTTGAAAATTTTGGGACTTTCTCACAGTCATAGGCATATGGCTATGGGCTAATTGTAAACTCTTAACTCCTCTTGTAATCGATGCTATCAATATTATCAGTATTATGCCAATCACCCTCCCCTCCCCATGAGGCGAGATTGAGAGCGAGAAAGAGGAGGGGGGGGGGGATACGTAGGGGTTCGACCTAGGGGTGCTTGCAAATGACGGAAACGGAGCACTTCCGGAAATCTGCGCCGTTAGTGCGCATGGTTTACACACCACGAACAAATACAGGTAAATATCTTTAATTGCGTTAAATTATCTGCTGTCAAGTCTAATCATTGCATTCCTCCCCCCCCCCCTTTTTTTTCTTCCCCAGATAAGCGCTGTGACACGTCAACGACAGCAAGACGGTGGCATCTCCTGTCCTCATATCAACCGATTTATTGCACCACATTATACTCAAGCGATCTTCATTTGATAAAAGCATTAGTACATGTACGTAGGAGAGTTTTAAACAATGCTATGGCGAGTCCAGAGTATAACATGTTCTTTGATCATGTTGATGAGTCATCGCTGTCAAGCGCCGAGTCAGAATGCTGTTATTCATATTCACGTGACAAAAATAACAATGTCAAAAAAGATCAACAAATTGGAACACATTCATTCCGGATGGAAAGTCACGAAGACCTTGGACCGTCTGTTCCTATCCGAGTATCAAAGAATACAGGCCCTAGTAGATACTCTCCTCAATTGTCTCCTCGCTCGGATGCTATGACCAAACCAAGCACAAGCTACAGCCCTATCCTCCAACCCGACACTCAGCATACTAGCAGTGCTCAAAGGCGTTTGTCTCATTGTGACACTCTGGATGGAGACCAGTTGGATTCCATCGCAAAAGGAATGAGAAGCAATGAGAGGCTTTCGAAGCAGAAGAAAGGTGTCAGAATCGCAGGACGGAGGCTAGGAAAGGTCAAGGCCAAAAGAAGAAAGAAGGAAAAAAACACCGAACCTGGTACAAGTGGAGATCGACGTAAGGCAAGAAAGTCGGATAAATCTACAAGTAGAGATTCGACTAGGGATTCCACTTCCAATAATCAGTTTCCTCAGCATCAGCATCATCAAGAAAAGAAGCACCGCAAAAGACGTCGAAAGCGCCCTCACCCCCAACCTCCACCTGAGGGTCAGGTTCGTCGCAGCGAGTCCTTGTACAAGCTGGCAACTAACCCTTGCCATCTAGACCCGAACATGGAGCATAACAAGACCATTCACACTCAGTTTGGTGGTCATATCACCCAACTTACCGAACCACAGCCGAAAATTAGAAGAAGGAGGCGATCGAACCAAGTCAAAGATCCTCAAATGGACTTTGACTTGTGAAAAGATTTTTTATATGTTTTTTTTTTTTTTGTCTCATACCCCCGTTTTGAAAAATATGTGCCAGTCACTGCCCACTTCATTGGAGTCTTTAAAGTTAATCTCTTCAAACAGTAGTTAGAAAAAATTATGACTTGCAACTGTAAATATGTGCTCTTGAGTATCAAACACTTTGATACATGCATCTTGACTACTTAATTTTTTTAATTAACTAATTAGTTTGTTTAATATTATTTGATGAACACCGTGATTTTTGTGTTGTTTGTAGTAGATTTGTGTGTGAGGGTGTGTGGGTGTGTGTGTATGTGTTTTACCACAATGCTTGAGCGTTGTTCCTCGTAGGATTTTTGTTATTCTTTTTATTATTTGTTTGTTTGTTTGTTTGTTTGTTTGTTTGTTTTGTATGGTAATAATCCCAAACCCGTGTAAATGTCATGTTGATCCATTTTATTCGGTAGAGGGCGTATAAGAGCAGGCTGAATTCTTGAATATCTGGATATGAATATTTTCATGGCGTACATTTTGGCAAAATGTTTTGTTACAGATATTTTGCAAGTGAATACTCCAGAGTTTTATGATAATTTAGCGTCAAACATGCCAGTTTTTCTATAAGAATTAAAGTAAATAAAATGATATATAAAATAATAGAAAAATAAGGAAGTAAAGAAGATGTATCAGTATCATCAAACAGGTAATTTGTTGGTTACTATCATGATCTTTTCGTAAAATTTATAAAACTATTACTTTTCGTCTTCCTTTTAACACAGACATTGTTGTACGTACAAAATATAAATATTTTCCTTCAACAAAAATATTGCTTCAGCCGGGAAGGAGGGAGCGGTACTATTGCTTCTTGCCAACCCTTCTGCTTTTCTTTTCTCCATTTCCTCTAAATTTATTTGTCCTCTTTTCTAATTTGTCCCTTTGCGCATAATCACGCCACTATAATGGTGTATCAAAATTCACATTTTCAAAGAAGAATGACTTTCAGCTATCACTTCGCTCATGAAAATCAAAGCAAATACTAATGGTTGTTTCTTTTTTGATTTTTTTAAAAATTTATTTATTAATTATTTTTGCTTTACGTCTGCTCCTTTTTTCTTGGGGGGGGGGGGGGGGGGGGGGGGGGGAGGGGGAGGGGGGTCTATCCCTAGTTTTTTCCTCATATTCATCTTCTTGTTTTTTCCTGTCTTTTCCCCCATGCACACAGCAATCAAACCTCTAAGTCTTTCAGTATTTTTGTATACATATAGAATTTGTTGTTTTTATAAAGGAAGAATGACTTTCGGCAGTTTTGCTCCAGGGTGAATCAAACCAAAGTGTAACGATCGTTTTGTTGTTGTTGTTGTTCTTATTCTTTAGTTTGCTTTACTTCTGCTTTTCTCGGTTTAACCCCCCCCCCCCCCCATTTCCCTCTATATCTAACTTCTTTCTTTGCTGCTGCCCCCCCCCCCATGCACATTGTAACCACATCACTTGTCTGTTAATACTGGACATAAAATTGGCTGTTTTCATGAATTCATCTAATGACTTTCACACGTAATTATACCAACGCATCAAAGTGATCATTGATCCTTCATTCAAAGGAGTTTTAATATCACTTCATTCTATTCGTCACGTTAATGCTCGCGTCTTTCGTATAGTCCTTTGGACTTTTTTTTGGACATAAAAGTGAAGGACGGGGTAAGCAGAGAATTATTATTATTATTATCATTTTTTCTGTATTATATGTATTATTATTATCATTATTATCATTATCATTATCATTATTTTATTATCATTATCATTATCATTATTATTGTTATTATTGTTATTACTATCATTATTATTATTATTATTACTACTATTATTATTATTATTATTATTATTATTATCATTATTATCATTATCATTACTATTATTGTTGTTGTTGCTGTTGTTATTATCGTTATCATTACTATTGTTGTTTTTTACCTTGTTTGTAATTATAATCATGCCTTTTCAAAAAAATTATTTTTTCTTTTCTTCATTGCATTTCTTGACGAATGGATTATTTCATGATCAGATGATAGACAAATACATGTACATGTCCAATAGATCTTTTCAGGTTCTCACCTAGTCTTATGCAAATGATTGAATTGTTTTCGATTCTTTTCCCCTTAATTACTAGTCGCTAAATTGATATCTGATCGAGAAAATATCATTATCTAACAAAAGACCAAAAAAAAAAAAAAAGGAAAACGTTAAAAAATACAAAGCAATAGGCGATGATAACTTTGCATGTAGTAAGAAGGGGATGGAGAAAGACAGGAAAAGGACAGTCCAGAGAGAGAGAGATGAAAGGATCCTGTCTTGTAGAATGAGAGAGAATGAGAGAGAGAGAGAGAGAGAGAGAGAGAAAGAGTGTGTGAGTGAGAGAGAGAGATAGAGAGAGAGAGAGAGAGAGAGAGGGAGGGAGGGGGTTGGGTGGGGTGGGTTTTTTTTTTTTTTTTGAGGGGGGGGGGTATAAAGAAATGAAACCCGAGCCTGATAGCAAGACCGAGATAGGAAATGTGTAAGAAGGAAAGAGAGAAGGTATATGAGACAAGGAAAAGGGGGCTATGAGAGACTAGAGACGCGAGAGAGAGAGAGAGAGAGAGAGGAGAGAGAGAGAGAGAGAGAGAGAGAGAGGAGAGAGAGAGAGAGAGAGAGATAGAGATAGAGAGAGAGAGAGATAGAGAGAGGGGGGGGGGGGGGGAGAGAAAATAGGTTTTCTGTCCCTGAACCCGACACCGCTTTTCTTTGTTTTCCCATTCAAGTAAAGCGGATGCGCCGTGGTCCAGTGGTTTAAGGCGCTTGTCTGGAGATGCGAGGGTTGGGGATTCGATCCCCAGCCCGTACTTATGACCTTTAGCAAGGTATGTTTTAACATCTACATTGCTCTTTTGGCTCTTTTATCGTACATCAATGAACTGCCAATAAATGTAGGCATAATGTGTTTTTAAAAAAAAGATTTCATCCATACATGTATATGATTTTGATTCATGATATGGGATCACAAACATGACGAAAGGATGAAGTACGATATCCATTTTTTTTTATCAACCAGTGAACCGTTGCATTAAACTTACCATTAATGGTAACTCTGCCATCAGTGGTAACTACCATGGAAACATTGCTCAACAGCTAATCATATTCAAGGTTTCCATAGAAGTTACCATTGATGACAAAGTTACCATCAGTGGTAAGTTTTATGCAACGGGGCCCAGAACTTTACAAAGATGAAAAGACGATGGTAATCTGAGAAATTTCTGACTGAGTTCCAACCCGGTTCCAGCATTATTTCCCCCGCATCCGAAATCGGAAGTTTTTAGAAAAGAAGCAGTGTAACCACTGGCGTAAATCCCGGGGGGGGGATGGGGGGGGGGATATATCCCCCCACTTTTTGGAGAGGGGGGGATGGCGTGTACAAATATCCCCCCCACTTTTTAAGAAAGAAAATATATTTTAATTAATCCCTTAGTAAAATCTTTGAATATCTGTCATAAACAACCATCATATTTTAGAATTTCTATTTGAAAATGCGATTGAAAACAAAAAAGTGGTTATTTTTGGCTCGCTCGCTTCGCTCGCTCGCAAAATAAATATTAAAATGTGTGTAGGGGGGTCTGTGGGGGTTAGTGAGGGTGTGTGCTTATACTTAAGTGTGAGATCGACAGAAAAAAAATCGTCAAAAAAGTCAATCATCCCCCCACTCCTCAGAGTGGATTTACGCCGGTGAGTGTAACCAAAAGCCAAAAGGTAGCAAGGGGCACTACTTACTTGTGGTTTTCCTTGATTGTAAAAGTAGTTTAGAACTTTTTGAGTAAAGACATATTGAAGAGAGAAAAAAAAATTATTGCTGCGGAAAATAAATTGGATTCAGTCAATCAAGTTGCAAAAACATTCACAATGTCATAAAATTTGAATGTTATAGGCCTAACACTCGAGATTTTTCTCTCCCCTTCCCCTTCTTGCCTGGCCATGCCCAGTGGAGTGGCGTAGCCTTCCTAACTAGTGCGCCGGAGGCGTAGATAGGGGGGGGGGGGGAGATGGGGGATGCATTTTTTTGAAGTGGATGTAGGTCCTATATACGTATATAAATATGCACCAATGGGGGAATCATCTCCCCCCCCCCCACCCCCCCCCCCCCCCCCCAGTACGGTAATGCGGTAGTGACGGGGAAGCAACCGGGGCCGGGGAAGCAAGTCTGCCCCAATTAAATCAGCCAGTCGTACAGTTTTGGCCCGACTAATTTCTTTTTTTTATCTATTTTATTCCTCTAGGCCTACTGATTTTTTTTTCGGGGGGGGGGGGGGGGGTAGGGGCTGTTTTCAAAAGGACAAAGCTTGCTCGCTACACTACACCCCTTTTTCCGGGGGGGCAATTTTTAAAAATTTTCGAAGAAGCTCAAAGCGAGGGTGCTTTTGCATTTTTGAAAGTTAACTTGAAGGATTTGGTGCACATTTTTCGTAGATTTGGTGAAAATTTTCAGTTAAAAAAATATAAGTTTTCAAAATTTCTGGGGGGCAAGTGCCCCCCCCCCCCGCTGCGTACGGCCATGCACCCCTTGAGGTGTAGCTCGAGTAACCATGATCGTACCCTTTGGATCCCCGAGATATACCTTAGAGGCTTTATTAATGCATCTTCCCTGTAAACACGCCTTGATCTTCTGAGTCACTATCGCATCACCCATCTCTCGCTTTTTGTGCAGTAGCTGGTAAAAGAAGACTGGTAGATGTTCCGTTTGTTGATTCCTTTATAGCGGCTTAGGACACGCTATAAATTACAGTATATATTTCTGGGATCGTAGTCCAATCCAGTTGCGGAAGTACAGCGGAACATTGCTCACCAACGAACAGTGGGCGTTGAAATCTACACCAATACCAGGTAAAGCAACTTTAGTTTTTCATGTTATTGCGTCACAAACCATTGATATGATTACCTTTTATATTCTAAAAGTGATTTGGGATGAAAGGGTCTTCTATTCAGCATATTTGGAACAAATAAAGGAGAAGATATTTGTAGGTGAATACTTCCTCATTATGCCGATGTGTATGTGTGGGACTGTAGTGTGAGCTGGTGATGGGGGTTCCAAGATCTATGATGCGGAAATGATGCTCCATAAAGAGTGCGAGATGATGCTGTGTATCTGATGCATGATGTGAGGAGAGTGATGAGAACTGCTGCAGCATACAGGTGTTTCCCACCTAATCATGTATTCTAGGTCTCTGACTCTTCTCCAAAAATTCAAGCTTACTACAGAATGGTGTCTAACGTACCATGCACTTAGATCTATAGATCTGGGCTGCGTTTCACGAAACCGTCATAAGTCTAAGTTCATAGACATCCCATTGAAACGCGTGTTAATTCTACAATACGCGTTTCAGTGGGATGTCCAAGAAGTTAGACTTATGACGGTTTCGTGAAACGCAGCCCTAGTCTACATGTAGAGTCTACAAGCTTATCTGAGATAAACTTGTACTCCATCCATACTAGTAGTAGTCATTGTGGGGGAAAAGCTTCAATAGCTTTTGTGTGTATTCCCAGGCATTTGGGTGAGCTATATGCACATGTGCACTCCTTGCGTCTAGTCTGTCATGTCTGTGCAACCGACCCGATATATTTTTTCGAATGGTTCACATTTCTAATATTTAAAAATACTTCCTGTCAGTATTATACTTTGAAACTTCAGACTGGTATTTTTACACTATAGTCCTTATCCCATTTTCAAGTAGCAAAATGAGATTTTTTTAAAAGATTCATAACAATGTTAACGAATGCCTTTAAAATTCCATTTTCCAACTCTGAAAAAATTTGTGGCATATTAAGAGTTGAAAAGTTCTTGAATCAGATAATCCAGCAAATTTAAGAAAATTTAATTTTGCTTAGGGCAATTTTGTTGTCTGTTTTTGACTGCTGCGGCGGTGAATTTTCGCTACATTCCCACACACGTTTGGCCCTATGAGTGATTACTATCATTACATGTAACTGTTAACCCATAGCAGTACAGAGCTTTCTGGAGGTCTAAATTAATCATCTTCAATCCTCAAATTGGCAACAACAATTATTTTTTTCCCACACTTACATAGTTTGAAAAAAATAAATATGGATATAACATGAACCAAAATGAATTATGATTGCAAAATTTAATCAGAAATTGCCAATTTGAACACAGAAATAGTGATTATATATTATTCACTGCATTGCCAATTTAAAGAGTTTAATGATTAGTTACACTTAAACTGCTCTAATTCGAGAACGCCACATCATACAGCGATGGGAATGGGCTCAAATTTGTCAGTGTATTTTTCTCTTTCTGCTCATGTATGATATGTACTGCCCAACATTCTGGACCAACAGATACTGCAAAAGCGTCTCCTAAAGGTGACACTGTACCTCTATATTAAGTGTGTAATTGTGATGATCATGATGGTGACACAAGATTTGGAGAATTTAGTTTCTGTTTATTTTATTGTCCTAATCTTTTGATAATAATATATTACATTTTTTCAAGGGAGTTACACATTATTATTTACCAAGATCTATTTAATCATTTCAATCGGTTGCTCTTTGAATTTTTTGAAGTTTGATTCTAAACAGTTGCATGTATCATTTAAAGTGTGAGAAGCGGAAGTGCTCTTTAATTCTAAGATTTCTTAGAATAAAGGGTTTAAGATTTCTCTAGATCTATCTTGATACCCTTGAAGTTGGATTGTAGTTGGATTTTATTCCCCTTTTCTACAACAAATGTCTCTCTCTCTCTCTCTCTCTCTCTCTCTCTGATACATATGTAGTAAAGACTTGAAGGGGACAGTTCTGAAATCTCATCAAAGATGTGGAGGTCCCAAGTCGGAAGCAGTGCCCAAACTGCTGTAACACAGGATGATGACGATTGGGAAACTGATCCAGATTTTGTGGTGAGTTTTCCCGATTTCTTCCCATCCATAATGTCAAGAATTTCTGAATTGATCAGATTTTTTCTTTCTGATGCTAAACACTGGTAATTTATCCGATTTTGACATTTTTAAAGTCACTTGAAGGGAAATACGGGTATGTTGTATCCTAAGCACTCTGTACAGGTACATCATTACTTAAAGGTCCTCTTAAATACCGTCATCACAGTAAGTCCCAGGTACATGTAGGTAGATATTTAAAGAGTTTAGACATGGTAATTTTTGTGAGAAAAGGTATCTTGAACTTTTCATCTTGTAGACTATTACATAATTTTACTTTTCAATTCTCTCTTGTAAGACATCCATGTAACATTTTTGAGTGAAAGGCAGTATGAAGCTTTGTGGTGATCATGTACTGGAAAAATGCCTGGGGTCTGTTTCAACTGGTGCATTTCATCTGGTTTCAAGACCTGGACTCACTGGTATTTTCTTACCATTAGTTTGACATGTCTCTGTTTTATTTGTTGATCATCTAGAATGATGTAAGTGAGAAGGAACAGAGATGGGGATCCAAATCAGTAGAAGGATCAGGAAGACA